>CAUYLG010022352.1:0-16562 GCA_963573385.1 Cacajao melanocephalus | reverse complement strand
AACATGGTGAAACCCCATCTCTACTAAAAACAGAAAATTAGCCAGGCGTGGTGGCACATGACTGTAATCCCAGCTACTTGGGAGGTTGAGGCTGGAGAATCCTTTGGACCTGGGAGACATGTTGTGGTGAGCTGAGATTGTGCCATTGCACTCCAGCCTGGGCAACAAGAGCAAAACTCTGTATCCAAGAAAAAAAAAAAAAAAAAAGTTATAGAAGAGTTGCTTACTGAAAAGAAATCCCTGATAAAGAATAAGGGAGGAAATGTAGAAATTCATAAATCATTTAAAACACTGTTTAATTATAATGAACTAGACTTCCATATATTTGAAGTAATGCCAAACACAGTCACATGTAGAATTAGTTCAGATTCCCTAAATACCAGATGCATTTTTGGTCTTCTGTGTAAGTGTCTGAAAGTTACTTATGTTTATATAAAATGAAGTTATTCATAATTTTCTACAGTAGTCACTGTAAACCAGAAAGACTGAGACGAGCACAAATCAAGGCATGGAGTCTCCCAGAGCTGCAATGAGAAAAAGACTGTAAACAGCTGATTCCATCCACATGAATGGGTTTCTTTTCTATAGGAAATCCCAGTGAAATAAGGAATAGAGATATTTAAAGGGTTCCTTGAGGAGAAGGATGCCCCCAACACATGCATTTACTTTCCTCTCCCGCTGCTACAGCACATTCCTCTCCTTTGTGGTCTGACTTCCTTAAAGTTTGGTTGTCTCTAAGCCCTGAATGATGAGGGTGCTGTGTTTGTAAGTTTTCATTGAATGTATCACGTTCTATGATGGCCTCGTTAAAAGTCATTTTAGTCAGTGTGTGGGCAAGCTCTGCGTTATTAAAGATGTCGTAGTAAAATCCAGTAAAGTTAAGATCCAGCCCCAGGCTACTTGTCTGTGTAGGTCCCATCTCTGTGTTGCTTATTTCAAATGCCTCTTGGTAAGCAAACTTCTTGGGAATTATCTATGATATGTTTTCAATCATCATCCCATGTAATGTCAGCAAGGTAATGGAAGTCATTTTCCTTCATTTTGGGATGAAGACCTTACTTTCTGAGTCAGTTGTATTGGCAATTAGATACATACGTGACATTTCTAAAACTAGGATGGGAATGCAGATGGATTTCAGTTTAGGCTTCACTTTCTCCAGATGGTCCTTTATCAGCTGCTGCTTCTTGTCTTTTTTCTGTTTGATGGTCAAGATGTCCCTACAGGTGGATCTGTGGCACTGGCACCACCTTCACCGTGGGGTAAGGGGATGGCTTGCTGTGGTGTCTTCTCTGCAGCGGGGTGGCTGTATGCTTTGGTGGCTCGCACTGCCTGGATGGGACAAGTATGTATCACTACATTTTACATAAAATAAAGGGAAACTATCACTACACTTCAGAAAGTAGTAAACTAAACTTTTTTTTTTTTTTGAGATGGAGTCACTCTGTTGCCCAGGCTGGAGTGCAGTGGTGTGATCTCGGCTCACTGCAATCGCCTCCTAGGTTCAAGTGATTCTCCTGCCTCAGCCTTCTGAGTAGGTGGGGTTACAGGTGCCTGCCACCATGACTGGCTAATTTTTTAATTTTTAGTAGAGACAGGGTTTCACCATGTTGCCCAGGCTGATCTCTTAACTCCTCACTTCAAGTGATCCACTGGCCTCGGCCTCCCAAAGTGTTGGGATTACAGATGTGAGCCACTGTGCCAGGCCAACTATCTCTTAAATATGGGCATTCACAAGTGTGGTTGTGTGTGCCTATAATCCCAACTACTTAGGAGGCTGAGGCAGGATAGTTGCTTGAACCCCGGCGGCAGAGGTTGCAGGGAGCAGAGATCGCATCACTGCATTCCAGCCAGACTCTGTCAAAAAAAAACAAAAACAAAAACCTGGGCATGCAATTGTTACAAAGGCATAGTGAATGGTTTCTAGTATGTAACCTTATCTACATACTAGAAATCTGCACTTTATTATCTCTGCGAAGCCCACCAGAATCCCACCACTCTGATCTACTTTGGGCTTTAGTGGCAGACTCTCCTGTCCCCAACCTAGTACATTTAAAACATTTTGAAAATTGTTTCATTAGTGCCTTCCAGGTAGTGAAAAGCCAACCTAGGAAGGGAAAAGGGTGAAAAAAAGTATTGAATAAATATGAGAAAGTTTAAAACTTGGTCTATAAATTGTATTGAGACCCTGTTGAATGTGCTTAGGGATAAAAATAATCCAATGTGTATGAATGTATGTATGCAAAATATGTTTACTATATTTTGTGCATAAAATATACATATTGAATTATGCATATATATATGTACATATACAGTACACATATACACATTTTCATACACACACACACATACACACACACACACACACTCAATAAATGGCTCTGAGTCATGACTAGGAAAGACATTTTAAATTGCTCCCAGAAAATATCATCTCAAAATACTGAGGGGCAAAAAAATAAAACTGAAAAAAAAAGTGCTATCATTAATGAGACCACTGAAAATAATGCAAAAGAAAATGACTTAATTCTAAAACTAAAATTTGAAATATTCTGGAATGTTTTGTGCACTATTAATTGAGAAAATCCTATCTGCGGTATAGGTGGTGTGGCAGAGCAGAAAACAAAGCAGAACATAGCCACTCTCTTGGAACTTGAATTTTTAGTGAGAAGAGAGGAGAAATAGGCAGGCGGAGAAATAGGCAGGCAGAGAAATGATGTGTATGGTGGTGCTACCGTGCCCAAGACACCCTTGATGGTGCTCTGAGTTTGATTCAGCTTTAAACAGGCTTCTTCCTGACTCTTGTTCCCTGATCTCCCTTTTCTTGAAAATGTGTTAAATTTGTAAATTCCTTATCTGTCTTTTTGAGATATTATAAATGCCTTCTGCCAGTTTTGCAACCCAGGACTATCTTTTTCAAAGACCTGGGAATCATCTTTTTGAAATCCAATTGGCAAGGAAGATAGCATCCCTGTCTACCAGCCTCTCTGGGAAGGCAAGAGCCTCACTTTGGTGGGGCACCTTGCCCCAAGTTGTAAAACTATCTCCTGTCACAACGGCATGAGAAAATTTACTTTTCCTTTGGGTAAAGCCAATTAGCAAAAACAGATGTGGCCTAAGTTCCCTCATCCTAGATTTTAACAATTCTCTAACCCTTCATTTCATCCAGAGATTGTCTGTGCTGTCTTCCCTATGCTGGCAGAAATACTGGAATAAAATCAAGTTCTGTTTGCTTATCTTGCCTGGTGCAATTTTATTTTAACAAATGGAGGGTAAGGAGTCAGAGAGGTTGGTAGGTCAGAGTATGTGTTATTTTATAAAATGTGATCAGAATAAAAATTTTTGTCATGTGTCATATTTGGAGAGAGAATTAAGTGACGTAAGAGAGTGAGCTGTGAGCTGTGTGAATCTGCAGTGGATGAACTTTTTATGCAGAGACAATAGTCCGTACAGGCTAAGGTAGGAGCAAAAATGAAGTACAGAGATGAAGCCACAGGGAAGGACAGAATGAAGCAGAAAGACAGAGGTGAATGTTGGAGAGGTGATTAGGAGTCAGGTCCTATGGTGCTTTATTGTCAGGATCCGCCCTGCAGACCCCAGCTGCACGACAGATGAATAAATTTACTCAAATACAGAATACAGTGAAAGAGTGGGTTAGGGGTGTCTGTGGCCACTCACCTGAAGGAGTTAACAGCTGCTGGCCCAACTCCCTGTGCTGCCTGGCCTTTATTCAGCATACCTTAAATGACAAAGGCTTTGAGTCAACACCACTAGAAGGTAAAGATTAAAGGCCAGGTTCTGATGCCTAAAGCAAACACTATTTGTGTATAATAAATTTCTGCTGACCTCCAACCCCCTAGTAGGAGACAGTCAAGTGTGGACGGGCAAAGGTTGGTCTTAGGACAACAAGCCATTTAGAAAAACTCCTTTGCATTCCCCTGTTAACCGCTCTATGCTTCAAGCCTAAGATAAAAGAGCTAGCCGCTTTCTACCCATTCTCTCATCTGAAGCTAGGTAAACTGCCTGGCCTTCCAAGGGGGTTTTATGACTATTTCCTGTAACTATCCCCAATTTTTTTCCCTTAACATTTTTGCCACCACCCTGACTGAACTACCACACCTTGTAAGCCATAGGGAAGACTTGGTCTGACTGAATGGGATGGAAAGCTCTCAGAGGAGGCTTCAGGGCAGAGGAGTTAACTGCTTGGCTTATGCTCAAAAATAGCTGCTGTTTTGAAGGGAAAATATTTAGGAAAACATGGGTAGGGCCAGGGAGACCACTTTGGAGCTATTACAATAACGTAGGCAGAGGGATGATGTGATCTTAGACTGGGGGTGGTAGCCATGGGGATGGTGAGAAGAGGTGGTGTTGGGACATATTTTGAAGGTTAAGGCCCTGCAGATTTGCTGCAAAATTGGATGTGCAGCATGTGAGGAGACAGCTGAAGGATGACTCGGAGGTGTTTGCCCTAAGCAAATGGAGTCATGGCATAATCAAGATGGGACCACCACAGGAATAGCTGGTTTAGGCAGGGTTAGATCCTTTTGTACACAGAGTCTTCTTGGGTCCTTACAGAAGTCCTGCAAATGGCCGGGCATGGTGGCTGATGCCTGCAATCGCATCACTTTGGGAGGCTGAGGCGAGCAGATCACCTGAGGTCGGGGGTTTTAGATCAGCCTGACCAACATGGAGAAAACCCATCTCTACTAAAAATAGAAAGTTAGCTAGGTGTGGTGGTGCATGCCTATAATCCTAGCTACTCGGGAGGCTGAGACAGGGGAATCACCTGAACCCAGGAGGTGGAGATTGCAGTGAGCTGAGATCGCACCACTGCACTCCAGCCTGGGTGACAGAGTGAGACTCTCAAAAAAAAAAAAAAAAAAAAAAAAAAAAGTCCTGTGAATGTACTATTACACTTTGAAAGGAGGAAATTGAATTTGCAAGCATATGAGTACTTTTCTCAGGATCACACAGCTAGGAAAAGGTTGTCTCAGTTTGAGTTGCCCTAAAAACTTGGTCCAAGAAAAGAACTTGTGTGTAGGTGGTTTATGTGGGAAAGAGAGAAGCCCAAGGTGTAGGAGTGAGAAACAGGGAAGAGTGAGAGAAGCAAAGAGGAAAAACCCATGTGAGGGCTGTTACTGAATTTGCAGGCAATGGAAGCCAAATTCTACCAGGACTCCTTGAAACCTCAGAATACCTCTCAGACTTGTCTGCCAGAGGCTGAGAGGAGGAGCACTCATCCTGCTTGGCTCCTAATTCCCAGACATTGAATGTTGCCTGTGGGAGGGGTTACCCCCCTCACTTCTGAGCTTCACATTCATGCAGTTCTAGAGCTTCTCTTCCATGTCTGTAATGTTTGGAGAATCCCAGGGCAGCAAATGAAAATGTTCAGTACCATGCCAGGCCAAATATATATATTCATATGTATATATTCATATAAAGTGCAACTCATATATATATATATTCATATAATATTCATATATATTTACATATATGAATATGAATGATTGAGAGCCAGTGAAATTAAGCAATGCTTATTTATGAAAAAACTAGCCTTTGAACCGAGATTAGGATGCCCAAGATCCTGGATCTGAGATTCCCCAACTGCCATAAACCTGTTCCTGGGCTCACTTTAACCATTAGCTCCACCCTTCAAGCTTGTCTTTAGTCCCACCTTGCTTTGTAATTCAGTCAGAATGATGGGGCACAGTGAGCAAGTCTGGCTGATGATTTCAACTCACCTCCAAGTGGGTCTCACTAGCTTAATTACTGCTGACCCAACCTGAATGCTGGCAGTCAAGGAGATACACTGCAAACCTGGGGCTCTACATGGTGACACGGAGGAATGATGCTTTGGAAATAACTCATATAATTATGTGAGTTCTGTTCTCCTTCTTGCTGGATGTGACCTAGTTAGGTCATTCTTCATCTCTGGGTCTCCATTTTCTAAAGCTGACCCTGCATAACATTCTAACTTCAGTATTCTGTAGATGTATGAGACTTATGATAGGTGAATAATCCTAAAAATGCATCTTGGTGATGATAAAAAAGAAAACTCCCAAGGTTTAAACGAAAATGGCATTTTTTTCTGAATACTTCTCTTCTGTGGGGTGCTATGTTCCTGGGGAAATCCATGCACGATCATGCAAATTATTTCCTATTGTTTCTGCAAGTTCACCTTCTTGAAATCCAAGGATGTAATAGCTTCAGCTGCCTGTTTGTGAAAGTAACAAAAGCAATTGGGATGATGCTAGAATGTTAAAATGCTGATAATAATCAGCATTTGGGTACATACGTGCTTTAGTTGGAGGCAACATTTTGGCTTAAGAAAAAGACTCAAGCCTCCAGCCAGAAAACAAAAGCACAGAAAAAAATTATTATCCTTTCTCCTGTCATTTTACCCAGCTATTTAATCTCTGTAATTATTTCTGTGACTTTGAATGTTATTTTGTTTTGTCAGGAACTAGAGGTCAGGATGGCAAAGGGGATAATATTTTTATAAAGATTATCATGACATTTCCTCATTACATTGTAGGGGAAAACCGAAATAAGTTTACACAATATACCTTTTTGTATACTGGCATGATAATGATTATAATACATTATTTCTAGTAAACACTGTTGGCTAAGACATTGTTATCACCCGAGCAGGTTAAATCTGTGGGTTACTGAGTGTGAAATGCATTACAGTAAAAGCTTTGAGGGATGTTAATTTCTTTGGTCTGATTTCTAAAAGACAGCTCGGACATTTACTTGACAGGAGAGATTGCTAAATCCAGTCAACCAAGAAACAATTATGTATGTTTTAAAATGCAGAAGAAAGATGGATCAATTATCTCTTTGTTATTCCTCACGGTCTGCATGGAGTGCCATTTAGGATTCAGAAGTTAATTCCTTACTGTATGAAGAGGGCATATCATCTATCCTTGTAACTGATGTCTTTGCTCCGTTTCTTTTCCCATCAAGACTTTGTGTGGGAACCTGCTCAACAGTGCCGCCTGTCAGAGCCAACATAAAACTGTTAATTAACTGTCATGTATTGGTGGAAACCTGAAGGGAGAGAATGCATGTATTTCTTAAGGTATTTGGAGCTTTCCAAAGGTAGGCATTGTGATTTCCAACATAAAGATGGGGCAGGATAATCATCTGATTAGAATTTTTTTTTTGTCTGGTGCCAAGTAGTAATTTGGGGAAGGGTAGGAGAGGGACTCTCTCTGGAACTGGCCTTAAAATGTTTGAGGAGAAACCCATTATTTCCTCCCAATAATGACAATATTGGAAAACGGTCTTTTGGGAAAGGGTAAGATTTTACTAAATGTGAGCCTTCTTTCTCTTTCTGAGATAGATGGTGACGATGGCTGCATGATAGTGTGAATGTATTTAACACCACTAAGCCATGTACTTAAAAATGAAGAGGTAAATGTTATTTTAAGTATATTTTAGTATGATAAAAAAGATTTTGTTCTCTTTCCTCTATACCTTTTTTCCAAAAAAACCAAAATAATGCAACAATATGTGAAAACCAAGTTAGATTACACCTATTTTAGATTCAAGAGAGAAATTTTTGTTTATTTAGGCTTACCAACTATTGGTCGCTATGGCCTCTGAGTGTCTCATTTTTTAAACGTTGGTGATCAGTTTCCCTTCCAAGGTTATGCTGTGTTTATTGTAAAGATGAGAATGCTTTTCTTTTTTGAGAAGAGCCTAAAATGGCCCATCTTGTATTTTGCAAAGAACAAAAACCATTGAGAAACACTTTCTGATTTTCCTAGTTCTTACCACACAGGAGCAGGTAGAAATTGTGAATCTGGGAGAAATAAACAGAGGTTAAAATCCTTATGTAACCATGAGCTCTCCTGGTAAATTGAGGTTTCTGATGTTTAAGTAACTGGTTAAGTTGGTGAGGATACCAGAGACATGCAAGATGACCAAGGGTTGTGTAAGAATTTGAACAGTTGCTTGATATTTCAAAATGACAGTAATATGTTAGTGTTTATCGGCATTTGGTGTAATATTCTCATTGGCTTCGAGGAAAATCCACAGTTTTATTTGATATTATTAAACATTTATTTTCCACACCTGTGTTTTTGGTGGGTGTCTTTTCGTTTATTCTTGGTAATGCAAAGAAGAAATGCTTATGGTAGCACCAAGTGGAGAGAACAAATTGTTTCTCCTAATCGCCACAGTTAACTGTCAGCACCAAGAGTCAAGCTGGTTTCACGATGAGCCTTGAGGTCTTATTTTTGACGTTGGAGCAGAAATCTGTTTTGTCTTCTCAGTACACAACTCGCATCTTCTGAACACCTCATGTATTCTAGGAAACATCTTCTCCATCCAGTGCTTTGGGGATTACCATGTTTTGACATGCTTTAATTCCCTAACCATGGTGGATTGGCCCAGAAATGGATGCACGCCCTGATTTTGCCTATAGCTCATTGGCCGAGGGTGGGCAACCGAACCAGGAGTCTTTGTATGGGATCAGGAAAGGGGTGTGCGGCGGTAGTAGTGGTGGAGGTGGAAAGCTTTGAGGCCATCTTTTCCTCCTTTGTGAGGGAGAGAAGAAAGCTAGAAGCCAAGAAAAGCAGAGACAGTAAATGGAGGTAAATGAAGATAAATGCAGTGTCTTGGTGGCCTGTCAGACCTTACTTTCAGCCACCATGAGACATCTGTCTATCCCGTTTAGATGCTGAAAGTATTCCTTTGGCTCTATGAGATAACCCAATTTCCTTCCATTGAATACATTCTATTTTCTTATGCTGTGTTTAAGTTGATTTGGTTCTGGCACTTGCAGCTAAAAATCTTGGCTAATAAAAAGGTGAACCCTCTTCAGTGTGTACATGAATTTTGGAACTGGATTCCTTCGTTTTTTGTGTGTGCCAAGAATGGTCATCCATGAAAAGTCTAAATATTTTAAAAGAGGATTTTGTTTTGGCCAGCTGTCTAACCTCATGATGTAGCTCCCGCATAGCGCAGAAAGGTTGGTTTAGTCTCTGTTGAAGGGTAGGATGGGGTGGTAAGTCTGTAATCTCTGTGGTTTGGCTTCTAAGGATGGACAAAAGAATTATGTTTTGTAAAATGCACTCCCAAAATCGGTAGCAAAGTAGATTAATATTTTGACAAAATCATTCAGGGTCTGTTAAACACTAGCGATGTTTTTCTTAATTGGTCAAGATTTAAATGTAAAGTTAAGGGCATCTTTGATAGCCCCAGAACATTAAAAATGTTCCAATTTTGAACAGCTAAAAGGAAATTAATTTCTCTCTATTTCCTGCCTCATGTTGTTTTAAGACGTGTTTAAGAAGGGCTCTCACAATGCAAACGGTGGTTTTCACTCCAGAAAGAAAAGACCACTTTTTCCATGAAAGAATTTTGAGAATGTTTTTCAGTCTGTAAAAAGAAAGTGATATGCTGTAACATCTATTATATGCCTTTAAAGATTGGACGTAAAGACTGAACAAATGCAGTCCAGGATCCTTCACAGAAGTGAGATCTAAAAGAAGATGAATCTCCTGGCATTGTTCTTCGGGGAACCACTCCCTGGAGTCTCTCTTTGTTAGTTAACATGTTGCTTTATCTCAAGACAGGTTAAGGTCTTTCAAATGGCAATTCTTAGAGTCTTTTATATTTTGACTTAAGGAGCCCTTTCATTGGAACAGATTTGCAAATAGGTAAAAAGCAAAACAAAACAGAAGAACAATGTTTACTAACAGTATGTGGGAACAGTGATATCTTAAAGTGTCCGCCAGTTACACAGCTCTTCTCTCATAAAAGCAGCTGCAGGAGGATTTCTTTTCTTAAAACGTGCTGTGCTTTGTGACATAATCTGGATACTGTGGCCACCATTGTTTGGACTAGGGACCTGAGTCTGTCCTGGAGTAGCCATACTAAAATGAAACATGAGGATGTTTGGTGTCAGAAATTTGTCAGCAGAATGCTATATACTGGGTAGTGACTGATAAGCTAAATCTTCTCTCTGTTCTTTGGAATTTGTGATGTGAGGTCCAAGAGAATGTAGCAGTTTAGAACAACGAGTTAAAGCAGTCCTAGTTTTAGCTAGAAGTAGGAGCCCGTGTATAGAAACCATGGGCCATGGGGATGGAGGAACTAATTGTTTCTGTAGGGAACATAGTTTGAGGGGGCCTGGCCTCTGCTGTTCTCAGTGGTTTTCCTGTTCTGCACGACACCAGGTAATCCAACTTATAGGAAGTTTTCTTGTTTCCTTACATCCCTGAGTTTTCATCTATTAAGTCTCTATTTCTTTAACGTATCTTGAGAAAATCTATTTCTTAGAATATAAAGGGTATTAGGCAACAAAATAAGCCAATAAGTTATAACCAACTACTTTCTAGCACTCTTGTAGAGGGAGATAAAAGAAAAAGTAAAATAAGTAAAATTTGTTATACTCAATACAAATTCATAATAAACAGCAAATATATATATAGTATGTGAAACAAAAATAAAATTCTAAGGTCCCCCATGTCATGTGTGTCACTCACCATGCAGGCTTTGTGTGGGCAACAAGGCCGTTTATTTCATACTTGGTTGCAAGCGAGCCAAATCCTAGAAAGGAGTTAAGGAAAGGGGGTAGAAGAGGGGACTGGTTATATAGGTTGGGGCAAATGGTCAGTTAAAGGTGGTCACCTATTTGAGGAGGGAGAGGACATCATGGGATGCATGATTACAAGGGGAGCGGTTGGTCATCTATCTTGGGGAGGGGAAGGGTGTCATGGGATGCATGATCACAAGGTTAGCAGTCATTTATTATAAACAGGCATAATCATAAGGGTGAGGAGTATCGGTTGCAGTCAGAGGGAGGTTGTGGTAGATTACACAGTCACAGGGGTGGGGGTCTTGAGAAACCCAGTGTCTGGGGGGAAATTTTTACAAGGCTGAAAAGGAACAATGGATGCAGGTTGCAGCAATTAGTTGAAGCAGGAACAAGTTGTTTCACTTCTTTCTGTGTCCACACGGTTACTTGTGGTTACTTCAGACTTCCTGGTGTACTGTACATCGAGAGGTGTACTTGCAGGTCACCAAGGCTAAAATGGCCAGGCTTGGACTTGGAGGCCGAACACTCCAACTATATGAATGGACTTCCTCCTCAACCAGGGCACTCTTAAAATTTACCCTGAAAGACTGGTTCAGGCCATGATGGGAAGTGGGTGTCTGACATGGCTTTAATGTCAACACAGACTTTAAGTCTGGTAACAAACATTTCACAACCGAGTCTCTCTGCTACCTGAAAGTGTCCTCTGTAAAGAGCTTTGGTCTCTACAATCCTTTATCTTAACCCAGAAATTTCTTTCTTTCTTTCTTTTTTTTTTTTGAGACAGTCTTGCCCTGTTGCCAGGCTGGAGCGTAGTGGCACAATCTCAGTGCACTGCAACCTCTGCCTCCTGGGTTTAAGCGATTCTCCTGCCTCAGCCTCCCAAGTAGCTGGGATTATAGACATGCGCCACTATGCCCAGCTAATTTTTGTATTTTTAGGAGAGATGGGATTTCACCATGTTGGCCAGGATGGTCTCGATCACTTGACCTTGTGATCCGCCTGCCTCGGCCTCCCAAAGTGCCGAGATTACAGGCGTGAGCCACCATGCTCAGCCTCCCAGACATTTCTTTCTATTGATTCCAGGTCTTTAAAGAAACAATTGTCAACCAGAAAACTTTTAAATCTAACTGTAACCTGGAAGTCCCTCAACAGCCACACCCCCATGCCGGTCTCTACTTCGAGTTGTGCTGCCTCTTAAATTTATTTGATTGAAATCTCATGACTCTCTAAAACATATAAAACCAAGCTGCACCCAACCACTTAGGCTGCACCCAACCACTTAGGCACATGTTGTCAGGACCTCCTGATGGCTATGTCATGAGTCATGGGCACGCATATTTGGCTCAGAATTAATCTCTTCAAATATCTTACACAGTTTGACTCCTTCCGTTGACAAGCATTTACTTTCTGGCAGGCACTAATGTACGGATATACCTTTATTTAATCCTGATGACACAGCCCTATGGAGAAAGCACTGCTATTGTTCTACCTGAGCGAGTTTAAACAAGCGCCACCCTCTGAGTTTGTGGAGAGTCCACTTTTAATGGCCGACATCTGAGAGTCAGCTGGAGCTCAAACCTCTCAGCCCAGAGTTTAGGGTCCGGGGCGGTGGCGGGGGTGGTAAACATATTATTACAGAAGCAGAAGGAGCAGGTTTAGGGAAGTGTGTGTGGCGGTGGGGGGGATTACCTAACAACAAAATTCTATTTAAAGTTGTTTCTCACTCAGGATGTCGGGAAGGCAGTTACATAGTTGCAGGTACAGGATGTATGGGCCAGTGGAACCTGTTTCTCAGAAAAGTGGTTACAAAGATGCCAGGTGTCTCAGACTACAAAGTTCTCCAAACAGAATGCTCTACATAGCTCAGGGTGGGTAAAATGGAGTCAGCAGGATTGTTTAAAATGTATTCATCATAACCAAGCTAGGGTATTTCACTATCATCCTTATTTCACAGATGTGAAAACTGAACCACAGAGAGGTTAAGTGACTTGCTCAAAGTCACACAGGTTGTCAATGGTAGCACTGAGTCATCAGCCCAGGCATTCTGGCTCTAGAGTGTTGGCTATTAATTGCCACACTATATTGCTACCATGCATTTCTGTCACTCTTGAACTTTATTCAAATACTTGATAATCAGAATATATTAACAATTGCATATGTTTTGGCCTTGGTTAAATTACTTAATCAGCCTGTATTTGCTGCATTTAGCAGAACTGTAAAATAGAGTAAAAGCTATTTTTCTTGCTACCTTAACATGGTTTTTGTGTTAACAGAGTATGATCAAAGATTTTGAAACCTACAAAAGAACTAAATAAACATAAGACATTATTGGAGTTGTGTTTGTAAAAGCCACCCTGCCAGCCAAAGCTTATCTGCAAGACAGCATCAGAGCCTGGTGACACTGCCATAAGACCCATTTAGAGTAACCTGTTTCTTTCTTTCATTTTACTTTAAGTTCCAGTATACGTGTGCAGAACGTGCAGGTTTGTAACATAGGTATACATGTGGCATGATGGTTTGCTGCACCCATCAATCTGTCATCTAGGTTTTAAACCCTGCATGCATTAGGTATTTGTCCTAATGCTCTCCCTCCCCTTGACCCTCATCCCCCAACAGGCCCCGGGGTGTATGTGTTGGTCCCCTCCCTGTGTCCCTGTGTAGAGTAACCTCTTTCTTTTTTCTTTTTTTTGGGAGGGGGAGAGAGTCTTGCTCTTTAGCCCAGGCTGGAATGCAGTGGCATGATCTCGACTCATTGTAACCTCTGCCTCCCGGGTTCAAGTGATTCTCTTACCTTAGCCTCCCGAGTACCTGGGACTATAGGCACGCACCACTATGCCCGGCTCATTTTTTATACTTTTAGTAGGGACGGGGTTTCACCATGCTGGCCAGGCTGATCTCGAACTCCTGACCTCGTCATCCGCCTGCCTTGGCCTCTCAGAGTGCTGGGATTACAGGTGTGAGCCACTGTGCCCTATCCTGTAACTTTTTCTTAAGTAATGCAACCCAACTGAGAAAAATTGTTCAACTAAAGAAAGAAAAAATAATTTGGTCTAAATTTCTAGAATTTATAGACTAAAATGTGTGTGTATTGGGGGTTGTGAGATCATAGATTCAGATAGTTACAGGTGAAGGGAATACTGTAGATTAGTATAAAATAAAAATTAATGGCCACCATGATCTTCCCTGACCTTCTAAAGATGGATCAGGCACTCTTCCCTTGTATTTACTTGGCATTTTAAATTGTACTGATTAAAGGGCGTGTTTTATTGTAAATACTTCTCTGCTTGCATGTCTTCTTATTGGATCTTAGAGGCTAACTCGAGGCAAAGAGAATACACACATTGATTGCAATTAACTGTATCCAATCTGATAGCATGGAGTTTGTTATTTTAAAAAAGGGAAGGAAGTTCTATTTGTTGAGCACCTGAATATGTGACAGAGATTGGGTTCACATCATGTGGTGAATAATTTCTAAAACTGCTCACATGTGGAATTTTCCGAACCACAGATTAAACATAACCCAAGATTAGCGCTGGTGCCGGATCACTACGGGGGAAATAGTGGGCAGGGGGCAGGAGGCGTTCAGAATTTGCAGCTAATCTGCCCTCACTCACCTAGGAAAGTGGGACCTCCTGTGCTGCTCTGGGCTGTGAAAAAGGGACGCATGCCTGGTCATCCTATTCTAATGTTTCTTCTGCTTTCAGCTTCATAGGCTTGGAGAAGTCTGAGGTCTGAGGTCTGGTGGGCTTCATGGGAAATACCTTATCTGATTTGCTCCATGAACTCTGGGACTATCTTGAGTTTCTATCTTTATTCCTCCATGCTAGGAGGAAGGTGCACAACCCAGGAAGAAACTGTTGCCCACCCAATATCTAGCCTCCCTTCTTCCTTTTTAACAGAAGATTGATTGGGGAAAATAATATATTTCTTAGCTCTCCCAGCCCACACCTGGTAGCTAGGGTAGTCAATGAAATATAAGTAGAATTCTTTGAGTGGGGATGGTGGGGAAGTATATAAGAGGCAATGTACTCTCTTGGGAGGCTTTCTCTTTTTGCTAATTGCTTTTCCTCTTCTTACTTAGAATGCATACTCGATGTCTGGAATGCCAGCAGCCATCTTGTGACTATGGGGCAAACGTGAGGGTGGAAGCTCAGGACTAAGCATGGCAGCACAGAAAGATAGAAGCAACCTTTGTCCCTGATAGCATGGTAGATTTGTGCTAACAATGCCTTACTGCCTATCATTCTTCTTGTTTTTACCTGATAGGGTAAGCTAATCTTCACTGAGTCACTTTACCCTGGTCTCTTACTTCTTGCAGGCAGAGGTCCTTTTTCTTTATTCCACATCAGCCATGACTGAATGGAACTTAGGAATAGCATTAGAGGATCCATCACATAATTTATAAGGAATTATTCTGTTGGACACAGACATCCCTAAAATCCAAAGGCCGTGCTGCTTACTCCTTCTCTGCCACCAGGTTGCTGCAATCTGTTACTACTCAGACAACCCCTTCTCTTTTAATTCCTCCTTTCCTGTCTAGTCCTCATAAATAGAAATGGGTGCAAAAGTACCTTAACGTGAAATATATTTTCTGCAGAAATCTACTCAAAATCATTTATATAATTTTCATCATTAATCAGTTAAAACATTGGCATTGGCATTTGGACTCATTCACAAGTGCCTGGGGCTCCCCCGTGGACAGTGATTCCATGCTTGACTGACTTCTCAGTGGCCAGGACAGCTGTGCCAAGGAATCCTTCCCAGAACAGAAAGTATCTATACTTAGCCCTGGCAAATCCAATTTTTACCTTTATACTCCTGGAAGCAAATGTTGGCAATTTAAGAATAGCTCATTTGCTTCTGGCTGGCAAGGCTTTACAAATAACGAAGTAGTCTCGAAGCACCCCTCCACGGGCATCTCTCTGGTGGCAAGGAGATCCTAAGACATTTTACTGGAAAAGCAATGGAAAATGGGAATAACTGTGTGTATTGATCAAATCATACTGATTTAAAATAACAAAGCATCACTGAACATTTTTTATGAATATAGTTATATCTCATTGAATGAGAAATAGAAAATATCCTTTAGTATTTGTGAGTATGGCTGTATGCCCCTATGACTTCCCTGCAGCACAAAAACTCCCAACTGCAATTCCTGTCTCACATGTTTTTTTTTTTTTTAAATTTTATGAACTTTTTCTGTATCTCTCTCTTATAAAGTGTAATCTCTTCATAAAAAAGGAATATTTCACATTGATTCTAGCCAAGGTCTCAGAAGTGGAAGTAAATGATGAGAATTAATTTTAACTGTAACAATACAGAGAGATATATCGTATATAATGTTTTATACACCAAGCAAATGAAAAACAATACTGATTAAACTTGGTTACCACTGAAATCTGTATCAAGTTACAGTAATAAATGTAAGAACTCTTAATGATAAGTAAGGCATAAGATAAAAACAAACTGTAAGTTCTTTCTAATTTGCCTTTAAGACACAAGAGTAGTGTAATGGTAATCCTGACAAAATCCTGACAAAAATAAGCTGTTAGTCCACTTTCCTGTTTTTCAATTTTCAAACCCAAGGTGCTGTTAACATTTAATTTAAAAATAGCTTTAGCTATTAAATGTCTCCAAAGCAAGCAACTTACCTGAAACTTGCTCAAAACTACTATGGAGAAAGGAACCAATATTCATTTGGTTTCTTTTGTATGCCTGGCTTTTCACCTTAGTTATTTCCACTTAATTTTCAAAACAATCCTGCAAAGGAGACCTACTTAACACTATTACACATGAGAAGAGATTGAAGCTCAACTAGAAGCACTTTACCAAGTTCAAATGTCTGGTAAGTGAGGGAAGTTGATATTAAAACTAGGTTTCTCGGAGAGATCCAAGATGGCCGATTAACAACAGCTCAGGATTGTAGCTCCCAGTGAAAGCGCAGAGAGCGAGTGGACGCCGCACTTTCAGACGAATTTTTGTTGCCCACAGACTAGGAGATTCCCGGCAGAGGAGCCAC
>CAUYLG010022351.1:0-35086 GCA_963573385.1 Cacajao melanocephalus | reverse complement strand
CCATCATTAACAACACCACTGTCACCACCAACACCAGCACCACAATTACCACCACCATTATCAACACCAACACCACCATCACCACCATCACCACCACCAACACCATCATCACTACCACCATTACCAACACCATCATACCACCAATACCACCGTCACCACCGCCACCATGAACAACACCATCATTAACAACACCACTGTCACCACCAACACCAGCACCACAATTACCACCACCATTATCAACACCAACACCACCATCACCACCCACACCATTACCAACACCATCATCACCACTAATACCACCATCACCACTACCACCATTAACAATACCACCATTAATAACACCACTGTCACCACCAACACCACAATCACCACCACCATTACCAACATCAACACCACCGTCACCACCAACACCAACACCTCAATCTTCACTACCGTCGTGACCACTATAGCTAAGTCAGTGAAATTTCTCCCTCCATTCTCCCCTCTCAACCTGGTTGTAACTTTTTCTGCTTAGTTTTACTAAATGACTCTTATTCATAAGTGGGTATTTTTCAACCTTTTTTTTTAAATATAAGAAATCACATACATTATAGGTTTGAACCACAATAAAAAAGGGAAAAAAAATCTAGATTATAAATGGTATTCGTTAAGAGCTGGGCTTTGGAGTCAAACAACCGCTTGCACCTTGGTTCTGGCACTTAGAAGTTACGTGACCCTGTGCAAATTATTTAAGCTCAGGTTTCTTCATCCACAAAATGAGGATAATAACACACACCTGCAAGTGTCACTGTAGTGCCTAAATGAGATCATGCAGATAAAGTGCTTAGCAACAAGCATGGCACATTTCCAGCAATCAGAAGCTGTAGCTACAATTATTGTCTATGATTCCACCACCAAGATGCAATCACTGATAAGATTTTGACATATTCCTTCTGGTTTTTATGTCTACCTTCACAAATAGGGATCACAGTAAACATATATTAATAGTTAAGCATTCTGATTTTTTTTACTTGACATTAAAACAAAATATATGTCTAGGGCCTCTGAACACTTGAAATTCTTTCCTTCTAGAGTTGAGCCTTTGACCTTTGGCCCTTGTCATGTTGGTTCCTCCCTGCCTTTCTCCCCATTGAGCACATTCAGTACTCACTGGTCTCTGCAACCTAGTTTCCTTACCCATCATCACCTCCCAACTTGATTCTTGACTCCTCTGCCCTCAGGGGTGTACACCTGCACAGCACAGGGCATTTGGAAGAATGAACAGAAGGGAGAGAAGATTCCTCGGTGCTTGCCGGGTGAGTGGAAACCTTCTGGGGCCATCCTCAGGGTCTTTTGCAGCCTTCAGGGCCTCAGAAGCAGCATGACCCAGAGAAAGGAGACAGAGAAGGAAAGGAGAGGGGAACATCCCAGGAGAAAGGGAGAGAGGGACAGAGTGCTGGATTCAGTCCCGAAATGCTGGCATGTTCACTGAGCAGGTGGGAAATCAGAGAATAGAAACAACAGGAGACACTCCAGGAAGAAATAAACAAGAACAAGGTGCTGGTCCTGGTGGCGTACACCTGTAATCTCAGCACTTTTGGATCCGAGGCAGGTGGATCACCTGAGGTTGGGAGTTGGAGACCAGCCTGGCCAACATGGTGAAACCCCGTGTCTACTAAAAATGCAAAAATTAGCCAAGCGTGGTGGCACATGCCTGTAGTCCCAGCTACTTGGGTGGCTGAGGCACAAGAATTGCTTGAACCCGGAAGCGGAAGTTGCAGTGAGCTGATATTGAGCCACTTCACTCCAGCCTGGGCAACAGAGCAAGGAGTCTCAAAAAATAAATAATAAATAAAAATAAACAAGAATGAGGAGAAGAGCCTGTCAGTAGGCCAATGAAGGAGGTGTGGGGATGGGAGGAGAAAGAGAAAAGAGCCAGGAGCCAGGAAGAGAGAGCAAACGGGGAGCTGGCTGGCCGCAGAGGGAAGAGGCGTGGGACGTGGAGCTGACTTGCCCTTGTCTTCCCTGTCTCCCCTCTCAGTGTGTGGGAAGCCCGTGAACCCCGTGGAACAGAGGCAGCGCATCATCGGAGGGGCAAAGGCCCAGATGGGCAACTTCCCCTGGCAGGCGTTTACCAATATCCACGGGCGTGGGGGTGGGGCCCTGCTGGGCGACCGCTGGATCCTCACGGCTGCCCACACCCTCTATCCCAAGCAACACAATGCGCAAAGCAATGCCTCCTTGGATGTGTTCCTGGGCCACACAAATGTGGAAGAGATCATGAAGCTGGCAAATCACCCCATCCGCAGGGTCAGCATCCACCCCGACTACCGTCAGGATGAGTCCCACAATTTTGAGGGGGACATCGCCCTGCTGGAGCTGGAAAATAGTGTCACCCTGGGTCCCAACCTCCTCCCCATCTGCCTCCCCGACAATGAGACCTACTATGACCTGGGCTTGATGGGCTATGTCAGTGGCTTTGGGGTCATGGAGGAGAAGATTGCTCATGACCTCAAGTATGTCCGTCTGCCCATAGCTAATCGAGAGGCCTGTGAGACCTGGCTCCGGAGAAAGAATAGGATGGATGTGTTCTCTCAAAACATGTTCTGTGCTGGGGACCCATCTCTAAAGCAGGATGCCTGCCAGGGGGATAGCGGGGGTGTTTTTGCAGTAAGGGACCGGAACACTGATCGCTGGGTGGCCACAGGCATCGTGTCCTGGGGCATCGGGTGCAGCAGGGGCTATGGCTTCTACACCAAAGTGATCAACTACGTGGACTGGATCAAGAAAGAGATGGAGGAGGAGCAGGAGGACTGAGCCCAGAATTCGCTAGGTCTGAATCCAGAGAGCAGTGGGGAAAAAAAAAATCTGACCAGTTGTTGATAACCACTAACAGTCTCTATTAAAATTACTGATGCAGAAAACCCTGTGTGAAATTCTCTTTCCTGTAGTCCCATTGACGTACTTTACCTGAAACAACCCCAAGGGCACCGTTCTTTCTTGCAAGGATTGCAGAGGATACAGTTATCAATCTCTAGTTGTCACTTTCCTTTTCCACTTTCATGCCACTGGGTCATTGCATATAACTTTTTCCAAATAAAATTTTATGAGAAATGCAAGTGTGCAAAATGAGTCAAAAATTGTATTTAATTTATATAAAAATATTTTATAAGGAAGGTCATATTTAAAATATTTACTTAAGAAGGCAACAAGATTAAGTTTATGCACACATTTACAATTAGAGTTATGGATAGCAATAAATATCTGTTTTGTTTTGATTGTACAATGTAAAGAAAATCCTGATTTTCTCATGTGCATAGTTGTAAATATAACAGCTTTTTTTTTTTTTTCAGGACAGAGCCTCACTCTGTCACCCAGGCTGGAGTGCAGTGGCATAATCTTGGCTATCTGCAACCTCTGCGTCTAGGTTCAAGTGATTCTCTTGCCTCAGCCTCCTGAGTAGCTGGAATTACAGGCACCTATCACTACTGCCCAGCTCTTTTTTTTTTCTTTTTTTTTTTTTGTATTTTTAGTGGAGATGGGCTTTGCCATGTTGGCCAGGCTGGTCTCAAACTCCTGACCTCAAGTGATCCACCTGCCTTGGCCTCTCAAAGTGCTGGGATTACAGGCTTGAGCCACCTCACCTGGCCTATAACAGCTTTTTTTTAACAGCTCAGCTTCCAATCTCTAAATATTCCTTAGGGGAAGAGTGCTATGAAATTTTTGTTTCCAAGTTGAATCACTAACAATATTGTTAAATCACTTGTATTCTTTAAGATATCTTTAAAGATCAGAAAAGGACCCAGAGCTTGGATTAAGCATTATTACGTATTTGCAATAGAACAGTACCACAATGTTATTGCACAATTGACTGTTCCAGACTTGTTTAAACAATTTTACATGACCCAGCACACACAGGCCTGAACTTAAGAAGACCAGCAGAGTTAAAACATTCCCAAGTGATGAGGTTTTTTTTAACTTTTTTTTTTTTTTAGACAGAGTCTCATTCTATCGCCCAGGCTGGAGTGCAGTGGCTCAATCTCAGCTCACTGCAGCCTCTGCCTCCCAGGTTCAAGGGATTCTCATGCCTCAGCCTCCCAAGTAGCTGGGATTACAGGCTTATGCTACCATGCCTGACCAAAGTGATGATGAGTTAGTTTATAAGCCCAAATGCAGGTCCACAATCCCATATTTGACACCCTCAGGGTCAAGTACTGTTCAATATTCAAGATTCTATAGATTTCAGAATGTAATATACTCTATTATAGGTTGTCCCCAGCAGGGTCCAGAGCAGCACCCTGTAATAAAATAGATGAACAATTCTTTGCAAAAAAAAATTTAAATATTCATAAGTGAGATTAAAAAAAAAAAACTCTAAATAGCTATCCATCCATTCAGGTCAGATTTTGCCATTAAATAAGTTTTGGTGCCATAATTACAAAAGCACTTTCCGTTTTTAGATCATTTTGGATTTCAGGAATGTGGACCTGTATAGGCAGAAATGACAGAAGAAACTTTTCCCACAGCCTACACAAAAGCATACAGAAATGGTGTGTAATACACTTAAAGAGTATGCACTTATTCCAGGTTTGGTTTTTTTTTTTTTTTGGTTGGTTTGTTTTTTTGAGACACAGTTTCACTCTTGTTGCCCAGGCTGGAGTGCAATGGCACAATTTCGGCTCACCGCAACCTTCACTTCCCAGGTTCAAGCGATTCTCCTGCTTCAGCCTGCTGAGTAGCTGGGATTGCAGGCATGCACCACCACTCCCGGCTAATTTGTATTTTTAGTAGAGACGGGGTTTCTCCCTAGTGCTAAGGTCACAGGCATGAGCCACTGCATCCGGCCTATTCCAGGTTTTTAATGATTAGAAATGTTTTCAGAAGTGAAGCACCTTCAGCATTCTACCAGGGACTGGAGTGGAGTGGAGTGGAGTGGAGATGAGGGTAGTAAAAACGAAACAAATAAAGAAAAAAACCACTGAACCATATTACTTCTTTTTTTCTTTTTTATTTTTTTCTGAGATGGAGTCTTGCTCTGCTGCCCAGGCTGGAGTGCAGTGACAAGATCTCAGCTCACTACAATCTCCACCTACCGGGTTCAAGCAATTCCTGCCTCAGCCTCCCAAGTAGCTGAGACTACAGGCATGCACCACCATGTCTGGCTAATTTTTGTATTTTTAGCAGAGATGGGGTTTTGCCATGTTGGCCAGGCTGGTCTTGAACTCTTGATCTCAGGCCATGCTTGGCCTGAACCATATTATCTCTAAAGTTCCTGGGAAACTAAGATTCTGGGTCCCTTATTCCTTTATCTTTTTTTTTTTTTGAGACAGAGTCTTGCTCTGTCACCCAGGCTGGAGTGCAGTGGCCTGATCTTGGCTCACTGCAACCTCCACCTCCCAGGTTCAAGTGATTATCTTGCCTCAGCCTCCCAAGTAGCTGGGATTACAGAGTGCCCATCATTATGCCCAGCTACTTTTTTATTTTTGTACTTTTAGTAGAGACAGTGTTTCACCATGTTGGCCGGGCTGACTCGAACTCCTGACCTCAAGTGATCTGCCCACCTCGGCCTCCCAAAGTGCTGGGATTACAGGCATGAGCCACCATGCCCAACCCTCTTTTTCTTATTTTAATAATCAGAGGAGTCCCCAAGAGAGTCAGATGATTCCTCTGACCTTCTAATTCCCACTCCCCTGACCCAAACTCATATGTGTCTTATTCTCAAAGTGCACTGGAATAGGAAAATATAGACAAAACGAATGATCTGTGAATAGATGGTTCACAGAAAAGAAAATATAAATTGCTTTGAGGCTTTGGGTCTTAACTTTACTCATAATAAGGAAAACATTTAAATAAATAAAATGTCATATTTTAACTATAAGATTGGCAAAAAATAATATACCATATTATTGAAAAGGTAGAGAAAGAGTCACTCTCACACCTTGTTTTTTGGAATGTATATTGGTACAAACCCTACAGAGAGCAATTTGGTAACAGATAACCAAAATTACAAATACATATGCCTTTTCACTCACCTATCCACTTCTAGGAATTTACCCCCATTTTCTCACATATGAAATAAATGACACATGTAGGTTAGTCATTGCAGCATTGTTTATAACAACAAAATATTAGAATCCTGCATTCTGAAAGGTATCTGGTACTGAAGTTTCAGGTAAATTACGGAATATCCAAATAACAAAATACAATGTAATCATTTAATCTTTACTACAGACAGCATGGTAAGTGAAAAAAAGTAAGGTGCAGAATAGTGTGTATAATATGCCACCATTTCCATATGTAGCCGGGCATGGTGGCACACACCTGTAGTCCCAGCTACTTGGGAAACTGAGGTGGGAGGATGGCTTGAGCCTGGGAGATCAAAGCTGCAGTAAACTATGATCACATCACTGTATTTTAGCCTGGACAACACAGCAAGGCTCTGTCTCAAAAATAAACGAAATAAAATAAAATAAAATAAAATGCTACTATTTGTATACATAGGAGTAGGCATATACCACTTACATATGTATAAAAGATCGCTAGAAGGATATACAAAAAATATTGGTGGTCTCTAGGGGGGCACAGGAAAAGTTATCATTGTATGCTCTTTTGATCTTTCAAATATTTAAACATGCAGGTGTTTTACCTAGTCAAAAAAATAGATGGTGCTCTTTAAAAAAAAAAAATGTAGGCCGAAAGCAGTAGCTCACACCTGTAACCCAAGCACTTTGGGAAGCCAAGGCTGGAGAATCATCTGAGCTCAGGAGTTCAAGACCAACCTGGTCAGAACAAATTGGTGACATCAGATGTAATAAAGATAAATAAATAAATAAAAAACTTGAAAGAAGACCAACCTAGGCAACATAGTGAGATTCCATTGCTACAAAAAATTAAAAATTAGCTGGGCATGGTGATGTGTGCCTGTGGTCCTAGCTACTTGGGAGGCTGAAGCAGAAGAAATACTTGAGCCCAGGAATTTGAGGCTCCGGTGAGCAATGATCGCACCACTGCAGTCCAGCCCGGGCAACAGAGCAAGACCCTGTCTCAAAAGTATACATAGAAAATAAGAATTTAAAAATTTTAAAGGAGTAGCCTCACTGAAAAAGTTGACATGTATCAAAGATTGGAGGAAGTTAGACATTCAGAGACCTAGGGAAAGAACATTCCAGGAAGAAGCCAAGGGCCGTGAAGCGACAAGCTACCTGACCCATCAGAGGATGCGCAGACAGCCAATGCCGTGTTCTGGGCAGAGTGCTCCGATCGCACACGTTGAAAGGCTCACTCTGGCTGCTGATTTGAAGACAAGTCTACAGCTACTAAAGGGCATACAGGGAACCAGTTAGGTGGCAATTATAGTAATCCAGGCAAGAGGTGATGGTAGCTCAGAGCAGGGGGGCGGTGGAAGTGATGAGAAGTGGTCAGATGATGGATAAAACTTAAAGAAGAGCCGAAGGGTTTCCTGATGGAGTAGATACTGGAAGGGGAGGGATGAGAAAAATGACGTCAGCTTGATGGGGATGAGTACAAGAGGAGCAGGTCTGATAGGTTCTGTTTGGAACATGTTGATTTTCAGATGCCTACTAGATTAGGGCCAAGATGGAGATTTACCCGCCCCTCCTGAACCAAACAACAACAAAAAAGATCAAAACATATGAAATAATGGTTTTTGAGACACTGGACATTGGACCAAAAAACACAATGATCCCTGAGAGACTGGGCCCCGTTTACTGCCTTGAGAGAGTTTCCAAGCTGAGTCGCTGGAAGGAGACATCCAGGTAGGACTCAGTCAGCTCCCCGACTTGAGGAGACACAGCCCCAGGTCCAAGAGACCAAGCCCCTGGAGGTCACAGAACTGAGGATCGGGGAGGAGAAAGCTACACAGAGAGATGGCCAGAGGTCTGCAGAGGATCCCACAAGTATTCAACTGAGTACAGCTCAGCACTCACATGTGAGAAAACTACCTGAGGATGGGAAGAATCCCGGTAACATCAGTGGAGGGAGCGCCACCGGCAGTCACCAGGCCTGGGAACAGTGCCTGATGTCACCAGCCAGCCTGAAAACCATCATCCCCCACAGGGCATTGGGAAGAGAATGCAGGAGGGTCTGGCCTCTGTGGTAGGGCTCAGGCTGACCAGGACCGTGACCACTGAGGCAGGAGGAAGACCTGGGGAGTTCAGTACTCAGAAGCCAAGGAAAGAAAGTGCATGAAGGTGGGCATGAAGACTGAGGATCCATCCTTGGATGGAGCGATGTCAAAGCCATTGGTGATCCAGAAAAGCACAGTAGGGTGGAATGATAGGGGGAAAAGCCAGAGCCAGAGCTGGAGAGAGTGGGAGAATAGAAACTAGAGACAGGGTATAATCAATTATTTTAAATAATTTGCTGCAAACTGAAACAAATAGATAGGGAAAACTGTTGGAGGAATTGTGGTCCAGAGAATCTGTTTTCAGTTTAGAGGAATTACAACATGTTTATATACTGATGGGAATTACACAGTAGGGAGGGAAATGGTGATGGTAGGTAGGGGTGGGCAGAGATGGAATCCAGTTGGAAGCATGGATAAGTCGCCAGTGGATAAAATAACATACAGGCCAGCTGAGTGTAGGGGAAGAGATGCCAGTATTGCGGTAGATGTGGTGGTGGTAGAAACTCTTCTAGGCTTCATATGTCCTGGTGAGGTAGAAAATAAGGTCATCGGCTGAGAATGAGGATGGAGAATTTCAGGAGTGTGAGAAGAGAGAAGAAATGAAATAGTCATCTAGGACAGTGGGATTTAGAGAAGATTAGGGGATTTTGATTGCCTGGGAACATGAAGGGTTCATTTGAGATTCATGGCCAATAATTAAAGGGAGACAGTTGTTCTTTTGTGAGACAGTCTCACCTTTTTTGAGACAGTTGTGTGAGCGTGTGTGTTTTCCAGCCACTAGCAGCCGTACCAGTACAGGCATAGAGGAGGCAGGGTTTTGTCAAGTGAGCATATTGAAAGCAAAGAAGAGCCAGATGTGATGGTTCATGCCTACAATCCCAGCACTTTGGGAGGCCAAGGAGAGAGGATTGCTTGAGGCCGAGAGTTCAAGACCAGCCTGGGCAACATAGCAAGACTCTGTCTCTACAAAAAAAAATTTAAAATTAGCCAGGTATGGTGGTGCATGCCTGTAGTCTCGGCGTCTCAGGAGGCTGAGGTGGGAGGATCCCTTGAGCCCAGGAGTTTGGGGCTGCAGTGAGCTGTCGCTATGCCACTGTACTCCAGCCTGGGAAACAGTGAAACCCTGTTACAGAGAGAGATGAAGGAAGGAGGAAGGAAGGAAGGGAGGGAGGGAGGGAGGGAAGGGAAGGAAGGAGGGAGGAAGGAGAGAAAGAGAAATAGAGAGAGAGGAAGGAAGGAAGAAGGGAGGGAGGAGAGAAAGAGAGAAATGAAGGAAGGAAGGAGGGAAGGAAGGAAGAAAGAAAGGAAGGAAATAACAGACATGCACGAAGGAAAGTCACATTTTCAGAGGATAGATGATGACAGTGAGGACAGCACAGGATACCAAAAAGGGGGCAAGCCACCAAGGACCAGGAAAAGAGACCTGAAAGGCTTAGGGCCACTTAAGGCAAACTCAGGCAACTTCATAAATGGCTGGAAAACAATTCTACATAAATTGTATCACAATTATGTGACACAGCAGGTAAAGTTCATCTAGGCCCAACTTAGGTGATCAATGTTTTCCAAAATCTCTCCTCAGGGGATGTCTGCCTTTTTGTCTCTGAGCTTTTTGGGTTCAGCCCTGTCCCACACAACCGGCCTCTGCTTGGCCCTATGAGCAGATCGAACTCTCCCTTTGGGGTCTTCATTCCTGCTCAGGTCTGAAAGCACTCACCTGCAGTGGCCCCAGGATTCCACTTCTCTGCTGTCCTGACTTCTTCCCTAACTAAGTGCTCAGGTGCTTTTTGCTTTCATCCCTGCTTCAGTGAATTTTTATTTCTGTGATTTTTTATTCTAATCATCCTCTTTTATTTTTTCTGTTGGAAATCTTAAGTTCTCCTTGCTTTCTGTCAAAGAGAGATCAAGAAACATTTTCATTTTATCCATGATTAGGCAGATGCCCAGAAAAACCTGAGCATATTATGCCAAAGATATTTTACACTCAGTCCTAAGCAATGAAGACAAAAGAAATAATTTGCTTTCACATTAAACCTAAAGGAAAATAGATACAGAACACAAACAGCTCATTTGGAGATGAGGCAGAATACAATGGTTACAATCAGAATGAGCTCCTTCCTGGCAGCTGCAGGTCTTCTGTGTCTTCTGTAGCCCTTTGTAGAGGAAGAGAGTTTTTTTGTTTTTGTTTTTGTTTTTGTTTTTGTTTTTGTTTTTGTTTGAGATGGAGTCTCGCTCTGTCGCCCAGGCTGGAGTGCTGTGGCACGATCTTGGTTCACTGCAACATCCGCCTGCCGGGTTCAAGCGGTTCTCCTGCCTCAGCCTCCTGAGTAGCAGGGATTAAAGGAGCACGCCACCACGTCCAGCTTATTTTTGTATTTTTAATACAGACAGGTTTTACCATGTTAGTCAGGCTGGTCTCAAACTCCTGACCTCATGATCCACCCACTTTGGCCTCCCAAAGTGCTAGGATTACAGGCGAGAGATATTTTTAAAACAGATGCCGGGCCGGGCGCGGTGGCTCACGCCTGTAATCCAAGCACTTTGGAGGCCAAGGCAGGCGGATCACCTGAGGTCGGGAGTTCATGACCAGCCTGACCAACATGGTGAAACCCCGTCTTTAAAAAAATAAAAATAAAAATAAAAATAAAATAAATAAATAAAACAGATGCTGCATCCCCAGGAAATAAGGTCCATCAGAGATTTTCCCTGTAGGTTTTGCTTTGGGTTCCCCCACTGTGGTTCCTGTTGTCACAACTTCATCTCCCCCGATATGTCCTGTCTCTGCCTTTCCCAGGCTCAAGGGTGGACATACCCAAAATCAGTTTCCTCTTAGCACAACTGAGAGAAGCTGGATGTTTCCAACGTGTCTTTTTACAATTGTAAGAGAGAAAAAAAAAGGAAAAGGTGTGATTACAAAAAGGTGGCATGAGGGAAATGTTTGTAGTGATGGAATTGTTTCATATCCTGACTGCAGAGGTGCTTACATGACTGCAATGGAGCAAACACAAAACTGTGCGTGTACATTGTACCAATAAGTGTCCTGGTTTAGATATTGTACTGTAGTTACCTAAGAGGTAGCCATTAGGGAAAACTGGCGAAGAGTACACAGCACCTCTCTGTGCTATCTTTGCAACTTCCTGTGACTATGGCAGCATTTGTGGATTTGACCGAGATTAAATAAAGTTTTCTCATACGTGTGTGTGTGTGTGTGTGTGTGTGTGTGTGTGTGTGTGTGTCTGTGTGTGTGTGAGCGAGAGAGAGAGAGAGAGAGATGGAATCTCACTCTGTTGCCCAGGCTGGAGTGCAGTGGTGCCATCTCGCCTCTGCAATCCCAGGTTCAAGTGATTCTCCTGCCTCAGCCTCCCAAGTAGCTGGGATTACAGGCACATGCCACCACACCCAGCTAATTTTTGTATTTTTAGTAGAGACGGGGTTTCACCATGTTGGCCAGGCTGGTCTCGAACTCCTGACCTCAGGTGATTCACCCACCTTGGCCTCCTAAAGTGCTGGGATTACAGGCATGTGCCACCACACCTGGCCTCATATTTTTAATTTTAAAAATAACCAATATGCAGGAAAAAAGTCACATTTCCACAGAATATGTTTCTGATTCTAGCCGTCACTGTAAAGGAATATTTATAGTCCCAGGATCCCTTCTAGCCCCTTCTGGGCTGGTCCAGTTTCAAGCAGGTTCCTTTGCTTGAAGTCCTCTTGACCATTGGACATTGTCTTTCCTCCCTAGCATGAGTTGCTGACCCACCAGTCCATTTTCTTCTGACCAAAGAAAAGTGACAATTCACCTCCTTAAAAAGCTAAATTTTTTCCTGAGTTTCAGATGAAGCGGACATATGTTCCCAAGTAACTTGCAAGGTACTGTAGCAGGGAGACCCCATAATGCCGAGGCAGGAACCGAAGGCCTCGGCCTATTTCCATATAAATAATGAAGAAGAAAGTAACTAGAAATATAACAGTATTAGTTATTAGTTATTCATAGGTGATCTTAGTTATTCATAGGTGATCTTAATTCTTTTACTAATGCCTCTCAGGTTGGAAGTGTGAACCTGGGGTGACATTGTGAAAGGAATGACCCTAAGACAAGACGCTTTAAGCCTTCTGTCACCCCATGTAAGGGCTGCTGGAGGGCACCACCACTGTGCGGCAGCGCCAGTGCTGGGAAAGCGCCCTCTGTTTAGTCAGTTAGGGAAGGAGACGTCCAAGATGTCTCCATCCTCGGGGAAGTTAGGAGAAAACTCCACTCCTCCAAGCTCTTGAGGTAGGCCTGGCGGCTGTCCGGTAGGCCCGCAGACATCGGGGGGGCTTAACTGTCTCTATGTGATGCTGTGCTTCAGCGGTCACGTTCCATGTCTTGTCTCACGTTCCGCTTCTGCACCTGGTTCCTTTTTTCTTGTAAAAATTAATCCGTAAAAGTAACGTAAATCTTAATGTTTTTGTGATAAGTATGGAAAAGGTGCCCCTTACCTCATCTCAGCGATGGAAAATTCCTGAGCCCCTACCTGTTTGACACATGATGTACTTGACCCTGTCACAGCCACACCTTGCCCTGTCACCAACCACCAAGGCCATGCCCTACCTACATCCTATCTTCCCTGCCCCCAGCTTTGTACTCAATAAAAGTCAGAATGTGCGGACACTTGGGGCCACTGCTGGTCTCTGCAATTTGGGTAGCAGTGGACCCCTGGGCCCAAAGTCTCTTTTCTCTATCTCTGTGTCTTGTGTCTTTTATTTCTACAATTTCTCATCTCTGCAGCAGCAGGAAAGGGCTCACAGAGCCCTGTAGGGCTGGACCCTACAGGTACTATGATGGATACCCTTTAAACACGATGAATGATTTTCTAGCCCCTCTAGAACCTGGTGATAACCTCCTCCCAGCTCTGAAGTCTCTGATGATGATTCATTCAGATCTTCTCCCTGCCATTCACCCACAGTAATGACCTCACAGTACAGTCAAAGATGCAAAATCCATACCCATCATGCTGTACAAGGCGGCAGCAAAGAGGGAAATTCTTCACCAAAATCTCAGCCCATCAGCAAGGGCAGAGCCCAAATAGGTGGGTGATTCTCTCTGAGAGAGATGAACTTCCTTTTTCTGTTACTTGTCAGATTCCAGGTTAATTTTCTGCTATTTCCCCAAGTATAAAAAAAGAAAAATATCTCTATCATAGATCATGTTTCTAAATCTTAATATTTCTCCCATGCCTTTTTATCTCTAGAAGAATCCTCCTTCTCTCACCCAAACACTCTCACCCAGGGCACACTGTCAATTCCATTGCCCCTGCAATGACAGGAAGTGTGGGGAGGTGGCTATGAGGTATACAGTTCAGGAGTGACACAGTGGCTTTATGCGGTTTGGTTGACGATATAATCCTTCCAGGCATTCCCTGTTATAATTCCCTTCAATTCTTCAGGCCCTTCAATTAGAGTTCCTCTGTTTTCCTCACCGTGTTTACCCTCCAGGCTAAGGCCAACTGTTGAATGTAGCCCTCTTGGTCTATGGAAGATCAAAGTTCATTCCTGATGGACCCAAACAAACCTTTTTGGCTTCTGGTAAAAACTGCCCTCCTGAGAGCCACGTGTCACATCAAACAGGTCAGATCCACCTCAGCTTTTATTCTCAGATCTCCGCTTTCCTAAGACACCCTGTTAGGGCAACCGCCGTCCTGGGATAGTTTAGTTCTCCTGTCCTCAGGTTTTAAAATGAGTCTCTATTCTGTAGTCATGTCTCATCACTAATCATTCTTTGGGGAGGAGGAATATTTTCTTCTCCTTCCCCTAGAAAATAGAAGGGAGAGTTTTGGGGTCCATCCTCACTGGGATTTTCTGCTGTGTCATCTGGGTACAGAGTTCAATCTGATGAAGATATTGTCAAAATTGATCAAAACCACCGGGAAAACAGACAAGAGCATGGTGAATTTCTTCAGTTTTTCTTTTTTGTTGTCATAATATTGCATTATACAAATAAGCATTAAAGAAAAATTCACTTTCAGTTGACATATTGAAACAATTTATACTTAAAGAAGATCTTCAACAGCCAACTTAAACTATTGTACGTGGACTTCTGGATGAGGTGGGAATTTTTTGTTTTGTTTTGTTTGAGACAGTCCCTCACTCTGGTTGCCGAGACTGGAGTACAGTGGCATCACCAAGCTCACGGCAGCCTTGACCTCCTGGGCTCAAGCGATCCTTCCACCTTAGCCTCCTGAGTAGTTGGGATGAAGGCATGCACCACCATGCCTAGCTAATTCTTATATTTTTCATTTTTTGTAGAGACAGGGTCTCCCTATGTTGCTTACACTGGTCTTGAACCCCTGGGCTCAAGCAATCCTCTCACCCCAGCCTCCTGAAGTGTTGGGATTACAGGTGTGAGCTATGCACTCAATGAGATTTAATAAGTTTCTTTTTTTCTTATTTTTTCTTTCTTTCTTTTTTATTTTTTATTTTATTATTATTATTTTTTTTTGGTCAGGTAAGTATTCATGACTTTCAAAAGCAGACTGTGGTGCGTTGTACTGGTGATGTCCATACTGATCCACAATATTCAGTAAATCTCAGTTGGAAGAGAGAAGAAAAGCTCAATTTCCTGTTTTCATGACAATTCAATATTAGTTGCTAGATGCCCAATTTCAGTGACACAACAGCCTTCTCATCCCACTCCCCTTCTATAATTCTGAGGTTTTGGTGTGGAATGAAGTAAATCAACCAAAATTTGCTTATAAACATGCTTTATTGTACATCGACAGTGGATACTGAGAATGATAAAGTAAATGGAATTTTGAACAGGTAAAGAGGAAACAAAGAATTAAGGTATCCCTGTGGAATAGTGCAAGATAGGAGTGCCCCACCCATAGTGTTATCTACAATAGGTACTCAGGGGAAAAGACCCCAAGGAGTCAAACCACGAATGAATGACCAACATAATTCTATGCTCAAACTCTCTCCAGCCAAGTGTCTCAACAATCAAGTTCTATTTAAATCATTCTCTCATGTCTTCCTTCAGTCATGATGAAATAGTGAGAATATCGTAAGGAACAGAAGGCAATGCATGGGTCACCTTCCTTGGAGAAGCTGGTGCGATGGGTCTGGATTAATCCTTACTGGGGGTGCTATTTTCCTGCATAGTCTTCTTTATCCAGTCAACATAGTTCTTTACCCATGTGTAGAGCCCATAGGTCCCACACTGGGGCCCCCAGGACACCAGGCCAGCTGCGTAGAATTTGGTCTTGTCACTGGGATCCTGTACAGCAAAGGCCCCACCACTGTCCCCTTTACAGCTATCCATGCCCTTCTCTCCTCCAGCACAGATCATGTTCGGAGTGAAAACATAGGCCCCTGCATCTGCTCTGGGATTTTCCATTTTCACTTCTTTGCACTTTGTTAAAGAAGCTACAGGTAATCTTGCCGCCTTGAGGCGAACAGCACGATCTCTCTTCTCTGTTCGGCCCCAGCCTGAGATCAGTCCCAGGTCCCCAACCATGAGGTCGTATTCAGAAGAGGTGCCTGGTAGGCAGATGGGGGAGATGGTGGGTCCCATTTTCACTGGGTCTTTCAGCTGCACCAGTGCAATATCATTATCAAAATTTGTTCGTGCTTCTGGGACTTCCAGCATATTCCATCCCGGATGAATAAACACACGCTCAGTAGTGAGCATCTGGGATTTTGCCAGCCGTGAGGTCTGCACTGAGGTGGACCCAACATACATAGTTGGTTCCTGGTTTCCCTCCACGACATGAGCAGCCGTCAACACCCAGTACTCATCAATGAGAGCTCCACCAGCCCATGGGTTGGTGAAGAAGACTTGCCAGGGGAAGTTTTTAATATCTGCATCGGATCCTCCAATTATCCTCTGTTTTTCTGCAAAGGGTTCACTGGGGACTCCACAGACTAGGAATGAATAAAATAACACGGGGAAGGAGCAAGAAATGATGCTGGCTTCCTGCAAATCCTCCAAGCACTCAAATAATTTTACCTGCTAGGTTGCAGGGTCCCCTAGTACAAAATAGTCAACCCTATTTGGTCAACAATCTCAATACCTGACTCACTCTGGACTTACCTAAACATCCCACTTTGCTGATGTCATAAGCAGGCTCATGGGAGAGCTGAGTTAAACGGAGGCAGTGTATGAATCTCTGAGTCCAGATGCATTAGTGCCTCACACTACCCACAGTGTGACTCACAGCTCCACTGGAGGCAAGGGTCCCCTTTGCACCTCCTGACTCGGCACATGAGGTGGGTGCCCAACCAAGAGCCAGTGCTAGAAACCCTTTTCTGGCACAGATGGTGGAGGAGGCAAGCTTTCTGCCTTCTTCAAATGCCCAGATCGAACTTTAATCACCTTCTTTACTGGATTCCTAGTTGCACCTGAGTCCCTCCCAGTAACCCACAGGTCAGCCGAGGAAGTAGAGAGGGGTCCCTTCTTTGGCTTTGACCTCTCACTCCCAGTGACTGGCGCCATTACCCAGTATAACTGAATTCAAGTGACGCTGCTTACCTAAATCCCTTACTAGACAGCCTGGACGGACTCCGAGGTGAGCACAATGGGCTGTGGACTTAGTCCTGGGCTCAAAGCCTGCCTTTGCCACTTGCTAACTCTGTGAACTTGCACCCCACCCACTCACCTGTCAAATAAGACCAATGACACCTAGCTCACAGGGCTGTTACAAGGACGCGAATGAGACAATAAATGCAACAAATCAGCTTGGTCTTTAGCTCTCAGTAACACCGAAGATAGTTATTATCCTACTGGATTTGCCCCAGCCTTCTGATACCCAACTCTGATCCTTCCTCGTTCCTTAAATTCCTCTGTATCTTGTTGCCATATAAACCTTTAATATAATAACTAGGCTATTTAACCAGTCTTGTTTCTGAGTGTTGATTCCTCACTCTCAGCTTTCAGGCCCTGTTTTTAGCAGTTCTGTATCTTCTTGCTGTATCTACAATACCAGACACCAACTGTCGCTGGCTGACGCTTCTATTTCCTTCCAGTCAGCCTGGCTTCACTGTGGCTGAGGGCGTTCCCTATGGCCCTGGCAGCCCACGGCACAGTGCTACTGCCACCTCACTGAGTTGGACTCTGGCAGATCACTGTTCAGTCCTTTCCCAAGAGGATCACAGGTGACTCCCATTCACCTGTGGCTATCATCTCTCCCCAAGCTTCAACCTCCTTACCTGGAACACATTTCGGCAGCTCCACGCCCAGCACCTCGTTCACCCAGCTCCCGTTACCAGCACAGTGATACTCCCCTGGAATAGCAAGGGGTACATGGGCCACACTCAACACCACATCTTCCCTCCTCCATTCCCCGCCACCACTCTGCCCCATTCCTTCAGAGCCTCAGCTCCTCTGGGATTCAAGTAGGAAATCAGATTAAATCAGCCAGAAAAAAAATATCTTCCTCCAAACAATCCCTCAGGCCTCTAGCCTGCCAGGGAAGACGAAGGGAACATCTCCAAAGCAGAAGGAAAGAGGGCATTGGGAAAGTGGGGAAATAAAATAAAAAGCAATGCAGAGAACCTATAATGTCTCATCCAGCCCTTCATCTAGCATGACCAAACCTCTACATCAAGAAAGCCAGTCGGTGAAGCTTGATGGCTTGAAGCTGGAGGCATTGCTCCTGTGGGGTTTTCGTGAAATAATTGGTCAAAAGGTGGGTAATCCCATGAAATGGATGCTGCAGGGGAATTCCTGTTTGCAGCTGTGAAACTGAGTTGGCGACCTCTACGATTCCCAGTAAACGATGCTACCCTGAACGTGCCCTGCCCCATATGGAAACTGTATCCTTGCACGAAGTCAAAGGGATGAACAATGTCTGTCCTATCACCTTCGTTTGTCTCCAAACTCTCTCTGACACAGACAGATTATGCTCTTCACCCTCCAACACTTTCTCACTCTTTCTCTCTCTCTTCTCCAGTAGAAGAAACCTACCACCTCCTTCATTTTCCATGTAGTAATACGGCTCCTCACAAGTGTAGTGGGTGACAGAACCAAACAAAGTGCTCCGTGGGTCTTCGACTTTACCATTCTTAATGGGTTCGGGAATGCCACAGTCCACAGCTATCAGACGAAGGAAGGAGAGTGATGGTCAGGACAGCCACTTCCATGCAAGAAGAGTCATGGGGCCAGTTTCATCCTCACTGCTTCCCTACCCCAAATCCACAGGCACACTCCACACTCCAGCTCCCCACTCCAGACTCTCTGTGACCATCCTCCCCAACTGGCATCACTCAGCTCCCTGGCCCACTGAGATGCCAATTCAGATGGCCCCACGAAAGCCATAGAGAAGAGCCTGGTTCTCAGTGATCGGTGAAGGCCGCAGTGGAAGCCACAAATGCCCCCACATCGGGCTCTTCACTTGACCTATCTCACAGCCCCTTTCTTGGAAAGAAACCTGCCAGTCTAGTTGGCCTGGGACCAGATTCAGGGCTGGGAATAGAAAAGCCTCCGTGACTGGCTTCCCTTCAAAAACTCAACCCACTCTCTCACATGCCTAAGAGGAAACCATGCATTTGAATTTTGATGTGCTGATCTTTCCATTCTCTCTGAGAGAAAAAGAAAGACTTCCACTTTGAAGAGACACGTACGTTGACATTTCAGTTTGGAATTACTCCACTTTCCATTGCTTTGACAAGTTGAATGGTAAGATGTTGCCCCAACACGTCCCTGGAGAATAATAAACATCAACAGTAATTTATGAAGAGAAATATGGGAAACCAACATCAAAACTGGAATTGATCTCTGGCCTGGGATCAATGAGGAGTCCTCACCAGAAGCAGCTTGGGAACATCTTAGCAGACTGACCCAAAGCACCCAGGAGATGAGGCTGACAGACAGCTTTGCCCCATATGAAAACAGTATGTGTCAGCTCCCCTTCCCCAGGAAGACTGAAGGCAGAGAGAGAATGCCAAGCTGGCCAGGGATCTCCAAGACTCACAAGGGAGAACTATAGATCTTAAGCTGTTGTGTTTACAGGAAAGGTGTTATACCTTGATCACACACATACGTTAGGTAAACCACTGGACAGTTTCAGTATGCATCCTGATCTGGGGCCAGGGATTGGGGAGAAGCCAAGATGGTACTTTACCTCCACAACTTCAAACCCATCCAGACAGGTTATCTGTACCACATCTCTAAACACATATTTTGCCTTCGCAGGCTCCCAAACAGAATTGGGAGTGTCTTCTTTAGGACAGGGGATTGCTTGAAAGAACAGAAGTTGGGACAGAAAACAAAATCACTAAATAGTTGAAGACCCTCATTCTATTTACATCATTCTTACTTTCTAAAATCGTCCAGTTGTCCTCAATCCTGATGATTAACATTCCAATACAGCAGATGTCTGAAATAATACGGCATTACCAACTAACCACCCCCAAGCTGTCTGCACTCTCAGGTCTAGTTAAAGGATTACTAGAGGTTGAGGCATTTCCAGCAACCATTGACTGGTTTAGATTTTCCTGAGGAAGTGAAGTATCTCAGGATTCTATCAGAACAACAATCTATCTTTTATTATTACTATTGTTGTTGCTTTGTTTTGTTTTAGAGACAAGGTTTTGCTTTGCTGCCCAGACTGGACTCAAACTCCTACTTCCTGGGCTTAAGAGATCCTCCTGCCTCAGCCTCCCCCAATAGCTGAGATCACAGGTGCGAATCTGTGTGCCTGGATCATCTACCTGCTTTGATCCCACATTGTCTGGGGACTTGGGTATCACCAGCCAAAGAGGCACTTCTAGGTTACTCACGATCTCCATGGTAGCGAAGTTTCCAGCCCTTTCCTTGTCCTGTTAGATCAGTTTGGAAGATGATATCAAGAGCATTACTCTTAGTTTCAATATTTAGTGGCCCAGGGAATCCACGACCACAGTAAGGACCAAATTGCCGATTTCCTGCGACAAACTGAACAAAATGATGAAATCAGAAGAGGGAAAGAACTAAAGGAAAGAGGTAAAATGGGGGAAGTGGGGGATAAAAATAAGAAAGGTGTTAAATGTCACATCAAATAAGAAGAAAGAAAATAAGGGGCAGAAGAAAAGATAATTTTGTCTTCAGGCTGGGTGCAGTGGCTCACGCCTGTAATCCCAGCACTTTGGGAGGCCAAGGTGGGAGCATTGCTTGAGGCCAGGAGTTTCAGGCCAGCCGGAGTGACATAGCAAATCCCCATCTCTGTAAAAAAAAAAATTTAATTAATAATAATAATAATATTTGCTTGGTATGGTGATGTACGCCTGTGGTCCTAGCTACTCAGGAGGCTGAAGTGGGAGGCTTGCTTAAGCTCAAGAGGTCAAGGCTACAGTGAGCTGTGATTGCACCACTGCACTCCAGCTTGAGCAACAGAGCAAGACCCTGTTTAAAAAAAAAAAAAAGAAAGAAAGAAAAATTATTGTCTTCAGAGAGAGACCTCTTTGTGAAAGTCGAGGGTGTGGGTATTAATCAACCATCACGCACAACTAAACTGTCAGGGCAGTTTCCCGCTGAGTCAGCTGCTTCCACATCAAAATCTTCTCTCCGCACAGTCACCACCACTTGGAACCCTTTTTCCAACCGGATCTGGTATTCACACCTTGAGTTCTCTGGATATGGATTGGGATAATTGGGACTTGCAATCTCCCCAATCAGTGCAGTGAATACATCCCCACTGCAATTAACTAAGAGAGAAAGAGAGAAAGGGAGAATCAAACACAGGATCAAGCAAAATTCCTGTCCTAGTCTATGATTCCTTCTCTCAGAAACTGACAGTCCTCCATTCAAACTAACCTGGGATCCCTGCCCTAACTGGAGGGATCGAGCAATTACACACGCAATACGTATCAGTAGAAATACCCAATGTCTGTTAGGTTTCCTTCACTTTGCTTAGGATGGAGCCCTTCCTAGTTATGAACAGCCCCTGGTAGACTCATTACAGCCATCTATCTCTCTTCTCCAATTAACTAACTTTATCCTGTAGCCTTATCTTCCTTCCCTCTTGTGGCTTCATCTCAGCTTATGAGTAATTAAGAATCAATGCCAATACACAGTGATATAATGGACTCTGGGGACTCAGTGTGGGGGGAGGTTGGAAGGGGGTGAGGGATAAAAAACTACACATTGGGTATAGTGTACACTGCTCAGGTAACAGGTGCACTATAACCTCAGAATTGACCACTAAGGAACTCAACCATGTCACCACTAGTACCCCCAAAACTATTAAAATTCTTTAAAATAATACATAAATAAATGAATTTAAAAATTAAAACAAAGAATAAGTGCCAAATGAAGGCTGGGCTTAATCGAAGTGGGAAGGGTGGACAAAGCCCTTTCTGAGACATTCCAGATCCCAGGGAACATGCAACACTCCTGATGCCAAGCTCACCTCCACAGTTCCTCATGTCATCATGGAGGAAGTATTCCGGGGGGCAGGAGCAGAAGTAACCACCAATGAAGTTGTTGCAGAAGTGACTACAAGGGACATCTGCAAAATCTGTGCATTCATTTATGTCTACAAAGAGTAGAGAAAGGCTGAGGTCAAGAACAAACACCAAGAAGGAAGAATGAGGTTAAACTCAAAACCATAAGGGTAAGAAAAAGTAGGAAAGGCCTATTGCTTAAAGATCCCTCAAGGGATCACATGCCAGGCTGGTCTTATTCAATATTACTCTCCTGACGTATGATTCCAGAGTTGAGTCCTACCCCAGGCTGGAGTGCAGTGGTGTGATCTTGTCTCACTGCAACCTCCACCTCCCGGGTTCAAGCAAGTCTCATGCCTCCACCTCCCGAGGAGCTGGGAACATAAGCACACGCCACCATGCCGGGTTAACTTTTTGTATTTTTAGTAGAGACAGGGTTTCACCATGTTGGCCAAGCTGGTCTTGAACTCTTGGCCTCAAGTAATCTGCCAGCCTCAGCCTCCCAAAGTGCTGGGATTACAGGCATGAGCCACCATGCCCAGCCTTGGGAGCGGTGCCAGAGATTCTTGACTTTTCTCATGTACAGAGTGTTTTAGCTCCAGGGACGACACTCCGCAAGGTAAACATCGTGACGATGCCTTCTGCAGGGAGGAATCAGTATATTCATTCATATTGCTTTAGATGATGTTGGTCCTTCTATCAAATCTAAATAATAGTTTGGCTTTATGAGATAGCCTAGCTTCACTGTAACCTGGAGATACAGAAGTACCCAGAATTTGAAGGTTTGAATGCCATATATTGAATGGGTTTAAATACCACATATTCCTTGTGTAATTCTTGGCAAGTTATTAAATTTCCTAGTCCTTATTTTCTTCATTTTTATATGGAGGAAATAATACCTACCTTGAAGAGTTGAAGTGAAGATTATGTTAAAATAGGAAAAAAATCCCTGATATATACCCAGTTTATAGTGGCTCTCAATAAATTACTGTTTATTATGTGTATTATTACCATTATCATCATCACCACTAAGATATGATCATGCATTTGAATTTCACAAAATTGATTTATGGAGGGACCCAGGCCAAGTCAACACTTTCTATAAGAGTTATGAACAGAATCCTCATTCGATGTGTTGCTCAGCGGATTTCTCATGTTCTAATCTTTTAGCTGGGTCAATAAGGCACATACAGAAGGGTGAGCCTTACCTGTGGCAACATAGTATGCAGCAAAGCCCGTAAAACGCTCTTCATTGGAAAAGTCTGACCTGAAGATCACCTGGAGTTTGTTGTATGGGACTTGGAACTCTTCCACAATTGGAGAGTGGGGATTGTTGCTGGTCCTCCGTCCACAGAGCCTCCCTTCTTCAATACCTCCTGACATTATCTAAGACAAGAGTCAAAAAGAAAAATCTAGGAAAGGGTAATATTTTGCTATGGAGGTAAGAGAAAGGACAGAGAGAGTAGAACATTTTTGCCCCTGGGACTATTTGACTCCAGTTCACTGTGAGTGCCTCTGGCACTCCTTCCCATGTCCTTATTCCACTACCTTAGCCCTAGTCTTCCATCTCTATGCTTGATGTGTTTATAGCATACCTGCACTGAGTCATATGCACAGTTCTCTGACAGCTCTATGTCCAGATGGGTGAAGTAGAGGTGAATCCCGTGCCCTTCAGGAACTTCTATGTCCCAAGATTTCTCTACCTCATTGGGGTATGCCTGAGGATAGTTAGGGGACAAGATCTCCCCATACATGGTAGGCTCAGCATAAACCCATGCCAAAAGGGAAAACAGAACAATGCACCTGAAAAAAAAAAAGAGGAATAGATTGGCAGGTGACCCAAGCACCAGCAGCCTGGGATAGAACGCTCCATTTATCAGAGGCAGAAGAAATGGGGAAGAAGAGAAGCAGTCAATAGGCCATGGGGGAGAATCTTACGTCGGAAAAAAGAAAAGGCCCAGGTCAAACCAAAACCCAGGCTTCAAAGAGGAGCCCTTTTCTTTTTTTGAGACAGGGTCTCACTCTGTCACCCAGGCTGGAGTGCAATGGTGCGATCTTGGCTCACTGCAACCTCAACCTCCCAGACTCAGGTGATTCCACCACCTCAGCCTTTTGAGTAGCTGGGACCACAAGTAACACCCACCATGCCTGGCTAATTTTTTTTTTTTTGAGAGACAGGGTCTCTTTATGTTGCCCAGGCTGGTCTCAAAGTCCTGAACTCAAGCAGTCCTCCTGCCTCAGCCTCCCAAAGTGTTGGGATTGCCTGGCCCATGAGCCCTTTTCTTGAGAAGATAAAGGGAATGAAGCCTGTGTAATCTCTGGAGACCCTTGATCACTTACCACATCTCTGGCGATTTGTCCAGCCTGGTGAGCTGCCTGTCTCTCGATCCTGGCTTTCTGCACCTCTGGACTTTGGAGCCTAAGGGGTGGCAGGCCTGGCTGTGTTTGTCTGACAAACACAGGCACCTTCTTTGGTGGTGCAGCGTCACCTCGGGCTCAGTGTCACCTTCATAGGGATAACACACAGGTTAAACAGAGCTATATCACCAACATCACCGCATGGCACCAGGCCCCTCACACCCTCCCTAGTCCAACTTCAACTGACTTTCTAGACTATAACTAAAATTGTATCCTTCCCTCCCTGCTTCTCTGGACTTTCTCCTAATTTTTCTCCAAAAGAATCAAGTACTTTCTCCCAGTATTCCTCTTCCTCTGTTGTCCACCACCAGCCCTACCCCCACAGTATCAGTCTCTTTCCTGCCCTCAAGAACAATGTTCCCATTTCCACCCAGCTTTTCAGGAGTCCTCGTGCATCATGACCATCCATCTAGGACAGTCCCTCTTCTTTAACCATGATCCCTTACAGCGCCTCTTCTTTAACCATGATCCCTTACAGCCCCTCTTCTTTAACCATGATCCCCTTATTTCCTCAAGCAGCCCTATCTGCTGTTTATCCTTGCATGCATCTCTGCTGATGCTTCCAACGCCCACGGATAGAGGCGGAAGCTTCTTTCACTAGGGGAAGGCAAGGACCTTGGGACAAGCGGTCTGAAAAGGAAATGCTGCCCCGTTGAGACAGGGTTGCATGGGGAAGGAGAAAAGGGACAGCCAAATGACAAGGAACATAAAAACTTCCTACATTCGTTTTCTAGAATTTGTTTGGGGTTTGTTTCCCCCCTCCCCATTATCGAAAATACAAGCTGATAAAATCTTGCTAAAATTGCTTTAACCCTGAAAATAGTGGTAGGTAAGAGCGTGAAGTAGGGGTGGATGAGGTGAGCCTAAGAGAAATAGGTTGTCTATATTCTGCCTTTTTTAATGCTGCCTTTGTCAGCCCTCTATCATTGCCCCAAGCCCTCCTACGTGAAGTTTTCTGCCTTTCTTTTTCTCTCCATCAAAGCTCTGCTCTTTGTTCGTAAGGATTTTACCTTCAGAAGCTGGTAGGAGCAAGTGGGTCAGTCCCCTCTCTCCTGCCAGTGGGCATGCTGGGCAACCCCTCCGGCCCCCAGGGACAGCAGCACAGGGCCTTGACGCTCCCTCTGCAGGAACCTCCGGCCGGCCTCCCTGTCTGGGTTGTGTTCATAAGATTCCCTACCCGAGTGTGCATGTCTGAAATTCCCTGATCTAAACAGAGGGGGCTGGGAGACCATGACACAGGGAAAGAACAACTCAGCCTTGATCTTGGAGCTCCCTCTGCTTTTGAAACAAGGCAGCGTCCTCCTCCCAGGCCTGAGAGGCCTCTATCCAGGGCTCCAGGGGTGAAAGGAGGAATGGGGAATTTCACTGATTGCTTAATGCTTTTTTTCAGCCAAAGGGTGTGTTTCTGAGTTTTCAGGGAAGTCAAGTGATTTGTGGGAAAAGGCGGGGATTGATACTAGGGGAAAAAACCAAACCCAGAAAGTCCAACCCTCCAAATGTGGGTGGATCACGAATTAAGGGAAAGTAGTTATCAGAAATGCAAGTCATCCCTGCTTTAAAGCAAATGTAATGGTTGATAATGACTTACACATAGACCCAAGCTGGTATGGCGTGAGGCTTCGTCTTCACAACATCCCTTCCAAACATCAAAATTCTACCCCCCAACCAAGCTCTCTTTCAGACCCAACCCAGAGTCCCTCATCCATAACCCTTGGGGCCAGCTGTGTTTTGAAATTTTATAGATTTTTTTTAAGGCTATGTAGTCCAATATTAGGTAATACGTCCTCCTCCCCCTCCCTTTAGGGACCGGGATAACCCCCTATTAACAAACAGTAAGATTTCTGCAGCTAAACACATTGACCTTATGGTAAGCGGATAACTAAAAATTACAAATTACATCAGTTCAGGTCAGGTTTGGGGGCCAAATTGAGTTTCAGTGCCTAACTTGGAAACAAACAAACAAAAAACAACAGCCAGGTGTTGTGGCACACACCTGTAGTCCCAGCTACTCAGGAGGCTGAGGCAAGAGGATCATGTGTGCCCGGGAGATCGAGGCTGCAGAGGGCACCACTGCACTCCAGCCTGGGCAACAGAATGAGATCCCATTCTAAAAAAAAAAGAGAGAGAGAGAGACTTTGTCTTCAGAGTTCTTTGGAGTTTAGAATTGCAGACAAGGGACTGAGGGGCAGTGCCACTCCACAGAGCCTTCCCTGATCTCAGGTCCCCTTTATGCTCCTTTAGTTGGCTCAGCACTGGGCCTGGAGTCAGAAGACAGGCTCCTGTCTTAGCTCTGCTCCTCACCAGCAGGGAGGCCTTAGTGTCATCACCTAACTTCTTAGTTTCTTTTCTTTTTTTTTTAACTTGGCTCACTATTGACAGATCTAGTGTCTTCAAATATAAAACAGAAATCATATCAGTTCTGCCTACCCTACACGGCTGTCATGTGGACCTAATGAAACAATTAGAGTGAACAAGCCTTGCACACTACGGTACCTAATAAATGTACATGTTGGGCCGGGCGCAGCGGCTCACGCCTATAATCCCAGCACTTTGGGAGGCCGAGGCAGACTGATTACGAGGTCAAGAGATCGAGACCATCCTGGCCAACATGGTGAAACCCCATCTCTACTAAAAATACAAAAATTAGCTGGGCATGGTGGCACGTGCCTGTAGTCCCAGCTACTCGGGAAGCTGAGGCAGGAGAATTGCTTGAACCTGGGAGGTGGAGGTTGCAGTGAGCCGAGATCGCACCACTGCACTTCAGCCTGGCGCCTGGCGACAGAGTGAGACTCTGTCTCAAAATAAAATAAAATAAAATAAAATAAAATAAAAAATAAAATAAAAGTACATGTTAAAAGGAAAAGAACAATGAGCCCATAAGGTCTCAGAAGGCAGGTGCTGGGTCTGATTCATCTTGGTGTTGTCCACCATGCCTAACAGTGTCATGCAGAACACAGATGTGCATGCAACCATCTGTTGCTCCCCTGGCTGCCCAGCATTCAAACCGCTCTGCCACATTTGGGGAGTTCCCCATCCTATCAGTCTTGGGAGCAGAGCCGACCTACCAAGAGAAAAGACGCAGGCACAAGAAGTGTGTCACCCCTACCTCCAGCAGCTCTGGAGCAGGCCAATTTGTGATCACCCCAAAGGTTCTTCCTGCCTGCTGTGTACAGAAAAGCAATTCACTGAGACCGTGGTATTGCAGCAGAGAAAGAGTTTAACAACACAGAGCTAGCCAAGTGAAAGGATGGGAGGTTATTACTCAAATCAGTCCCCCCAAGAATTCAGAGGCTAGGGTTCTTATGGAGAATTTGGTGGGCAGGGGGCAGAGAATGGGTGTTACTGATTGATTGGAGATAAAATCATAGGCGTGTGGGAAACACACCTTGGGCACTAAGTCCACCTCTGGGTGGGGGGCCACAGGACTGGTGGAGTCATGAGTCATTTCAAAACGCAAAAGTCTCAAAAACATCTCAAAAGACCAATATTCGGTTTTACAATAGTGATGTTATCTATAGGAGCAACTGGGGAAGTCACAGATCTCGTGACCTCTGGCCGCATGACTCCTGAGCAGCAAAGGATTATAGAAAGGCAAGCTAGGGGTCAGTGGCTGGTCATTGTCCAGCTACACCCGTATCTTGGCAAAATCCAAGCCCCTCGCACAATCCTCATCTTTTGGCCTTTCATGAGTCCCTGAGCAAGGAGAGGGTTGACTTTAGGGAGGGACTATAATCATCTTCGCTTCAGAGTTAAACTGTAAACTAAATTCCTCCCATGGTTAGCTTGGCCTATGCCCAGGAATGAGTGAGGACGGCCAGCCTGTGAGGGTAAAGGAAAGATGGAGTCACCCATGCTAGACTTCCCTCACTGTCATCATCTTTGCAAAAGCAGTTACACATGCACACACGTTCTATTCATCAGAGGCCCAGGCTTTTAATCCAGAGGCAGTAATGCCAGGAGGCAGGGATCCTAGAGCCTGTAGGGACAGTGTGTCCACAGCAAAATCACAGAGGAGGTAGAATTTGCAGCAGCACCCAGCCCAGTGGGTAAGCACTGCAAGCTGAAGCATTCAGGGCACTGCCAAAGAAGGCAGCAGAGGCAGCCGGGTTCTGACCATCATTCCTGCTGCAAAGCTTCCACACATGGCTCTGCGGCTCCCCTGGCATTTCTGTGAGCAATCCAGGATCCTTTAATAAATTCCCTTCTGCTAAACTCAGCCAGAGTTGGTTTCTGCTGCTTGCAACTAAAAATAATGGCTGATACAAAATGCTCGGTGAGTACCTGAGGATTGGTTGATTGAATGTGCCAAAGTGAATTCAAACCATTCACTACCTGCTTTTAGCCATGTGACCTTGAAAAAGTTACTTTGCCTCTCTGAGCTGAAGTTTCATCAGGTGTAAAATGGGAATAACAGCACCTACTTCAGACACAGCTATCACTCTCAGGGCCCATTCTGGCCAAGATTGAACAAAATAATGTATGCTAAGCATTCAGCATATACCTGATACTCAGAAAGCTTTTAGCAAATAACAAACCTTATCAACTTCTCCAAACACCAAACACAGCAGCAGTAGCAGTAGCTTCCTCCCCATCAAGAGCATGCTTCAGTTAATAGAAAGGAAAAGAGGACGACTTATCAATGTGTCCAGGGCTCCTTCTCCTTTTCCTTGGAACGCAACACTGTCTGATCTTGCCAGAAAAGTTAGACTCTCTCCTACCCTCACCTGTGTTTTCTGTTCATTTCTGCAATTTTGCCATCAAATTGAAATATATTGCCAGAAGCGGTGGCTCACACCTGTAATCCCAGCAACTCAGAAGGCTGAGGCAGGAGGATCGCTTGAAGCTAGGAATTAAAGACCAGCCTGGGGAACATAGGGAGACCCCCACCTCTACAAAAAGTTTTAAAAATTAGACAGGCATGGTGAAATGTGCCTCTGGTCCCAGCTACTTAGGAGGCTGAGCGGTGGGAGGATTGCTTGAGCCCAGGAGTTCAAGGCTGCAATGAGCTATGACCATAGCACTCCACTTCAGCCTAGGTGCTTCATTTCGCATCTCAAATTTCACTGGTCAGGCACAGTGGCTCATGCCAAAGTGCTGTAATCCCAGCACTTCGGTAGACCAAAGGGAGAGAATCGTTTGACGCCAGGAGTTCAAGACCAGCCTGGGCAATGTAGCGAGATTTCATCTCTACAAAAAGTCAAAAAATTAATCAAGCATTGTGGCACACATTTGTAGTCCCAGCTACTCAGGAGGCTAAGTGAGGAGGATCACTTGAGCCCAAGATTTTGAGGCTGCAGCGAGCTATGATCACACCACTGCACTCCAGTCTGGGCAACAGAGTGAGACTCTGTCTCAAAAATAAATACTATAAAACAAAATTTCATTCAGCCATGCTATCTAAGTAGCTCTCAGAGGTCCGCAATGAGATTAAATGATGGCATTAAGAAGCTCCAACAATGAAATGCCGACAATAAAGACCTGTCTCAAATTTGAACAACAAATAACCCTCCCATTATCGAACTCCTCCAAAATTAAAGTTCAAATCCCATTGCAAACTAAAACTATGACATTAAAGTCAAAAGTAATTGAAGCCCAAAGTTTCTCCGTTAAAGTCACAAAAGCATCAGTTCCAATTTGTGTTCTGTTTAATCTCAGCTAAAGGGTTTCCAATCCCTGGGCATATATAATTTTCACATAAAGTGAATGCAAGGGAAAATAAAAGAAAATAAGTATGGAAATGGAGCAGTAACAAGGTAAAGCCAATGTAGGGCAGCTGCTCTGCTCCACCCAAAAAGCACTAATTAACTAAAGAGGTATTTATGGCTACAAAGCACAAAAAGACTATATTAGGTGCCTTACAGGATACAAAGATGATAGGGTTAGAGTAATAATGCCAGATAGAGAAAGATAAGCAACAAGAAAGAAGTGTGACAAAGGGCTTCAGAGCTATAAGGGAACAGATACTGTATCTGGTTAAGATGAAATCAGAAAGAAAAGACACCATGGGCCGGGCGTAGTGGCTCACGCCTGTAATCCAAGTACTTTGGAGGCCAAGGCGGGCAGATCACCTGAGGTTAGGAGTTCAAGACCAGCCTGACCAACATGGTGAAACCCCGTCTTAAAAAATAATAATAAAATAAAAAATTTAAAAAAAGAAAAAAAGAAAAGGCACCATGGATGCGTTGAGATTTCAGATGGGACATGAATGGCTATAGCATTTCAATGGGGTTCTACCCTTGCCTTCCCTTTTTCTGTTAATGACTCTACCAATTTCCCAGCCATCCGGGTTCAAAACTTAGTTGTCTTTAATCATCCCTCTCCTCTGCCCTCAAATCCTTGCCAAGACCTGCTGATTCTGTCTTTTCCATGTCTTTCATATCCACTGCGCTACTCTAAGTCAGATCCTCATTTCATCCCATCTGAATCGACACCTTTGAAAATATATCCCCCTTCCTCCTTTCTCAGATCCTCAAATCTAACCTACACAAACTAAAAAATTAATCTTTCCTAATGACAACTCTAAGTGCAGTTTTTTTATTTTTTATTTTTTATTTTTTTTGAGAGTCTTATTCTATCACCCAGGCTGGAGTGCAATGGCGCAATCTCGGCTCACTGCAACCTCCGCCTCCCAGGTTCAAGCAATTCTCCTGCCTCAGGCCTCCCAAGTAGCTGGAATTACAGGTGCCCGCCACCACATCTGGCTGATTTTTGTATTTTTAGTAGAGACAGGGTTTCATCATGTTGGCCAGGCTGGTCTTGAACTCATGACCTCAACTAATCTGCCCACCTCAGCCTTCCAAAGTGCTGGGATTACAGGCTTGAGCCACCACTCGCGGCCTCTAAGTGCAGTTTTAAAACTTAGTGGCTCATTTTACATTCAGAATTAGATTACAAAAGGTAGTTCCTCCAAATATTTTACTACTTCCAAACAGAGCAACTGTATTCTAATGACAGCTTTTTGAAACTTCCAATATTCTGATGCTAATTCATTTATTTACCCAACAAAAATGTATTGAATGCTTACTCTGTACAGGAGATCCAAACACAAACAAGAGTGCCCTCAAGGAACTTACTTTCTAGTAGGGGAGAAAGACAAAAAAAAATTGTTTGGAAGTCCAAGGATAGCAGGTGTAGTGGTTTTTAAACACGTCCCGAGGAGACTAGCCAAGAAGGCAGACCAGAAGCAGCCAGTGTGTGCCCTCTCATGGAAATTGAAGGGGTGAGTAAACACAGCACCTTCAGCTGAAACATTTAGATACATGCATTGGGATTCATCAAGAAAACAACTCGACCCATAGAGAACAGAGAAAACAAGGCAGGATGACCACCCACCCGGCAGCAACAGGGAAACAGGGGAGCCTTCCCAGCCCAGGGAAACAGTGCACGAGGGAGCAACCCTGCGGAACCATGCTGCCTCCACAGATTTTTGCAACTCTCAGGTTAGGAGATCTCCTCATGAACCCACTCCACAGGACCTGCAGCCGGACACGCAGAGCTCTGTGGAGTCTTGGCAGAGCAGCAACTCAGCACACAGAGAGCCCCAAGAGGGGCTTCCCGGCAAAAGCAGCTGCAACTCCAGCAAAGCGTGAGCTCAGTTAGACCCCCTTACGTACTCCTAAAAAACGGACTGAATCCAGGGGGCTGAGCAGCGATGGTCTACAGGCCCCACTTCCACAGCTCCTCGAAGGATAAGACCCAGGGGCTTGGAATAGCAGCCAGCCACGGATAGCAATGTTACTCCTCCCTGCGATGGAGTTCCCAGGGGGAGGGGTGGGCCCGCCGCTATCTTTGCTGTTTTGCAGCCTTAGCCATTGTCACCTTCAGTGCTGCCACTCTACAAAAAAGTGGCCAGGCTGCTTTTTTATGAGGGTCTCTGACCTGCTTCTCCTCACTGGGTGGGACTCCTAACCGGGGTCACCATCCAACCTCATCAGTGTTTTCCAGCTGGCAGTGGTCTGAACCTACCTGAGATAGCGCTCCCAGGGGAGGGACAGGCTGCCATCTCTGCTGTTTCACAGCCTTAGCTGCTGTTGCCTTTGAGCTCTAGGGAGTAGGAAGCAGCTAGAGACTGGAGCCATCCCCGACACAGTGCAGCAGCTCTACTGAGAAGTGATGAGCCTGCTTTTTCACGTGGGTCCCAGATCCCATTCCTCCTCACTGGGCAGGAACTCCCGACCGAGGTAGCCAGCCTCCCGGAGGGGTGCGTTGTGGCTAGCAGCAGTTCCAGACCTCCCTGGGATGAAGCTCCCAGAGGGAGGCAGGCTATCATCTTTGCTGTCCAGTAGCCTTAGCCATTGTTGCCTTAAGACTTTAGAGAGTGCAACAAAGCACAGCTGCCTGTGCAAAAGTGGCCAGACTGCTTTTTTATGCAGTTCCCAGATGCCATTCCTCCTCACTCTCCGGAATGGAGTCTCCAGCCACCTCCTGCTGGTGTGTTGGTGTTGCACCGGAGCGAGCGGAAAATCAACACCAAGACAACAGTATGCCAAATTGCAGGGTCTTTATTGCAGGGTCTTTATTGCCGGCGGCCACAGAGGGCTCAAGTCTCTCCAACCCGTGGCCCCGAGCTCAGGGGGAGCAAGGCATTTAAGTTGCAAAACCACATCCTTGTTCAGGGGGGCACAGGGGTGTGCAAGGCAAGCTGTCTGTACAGAAGCTAAAGTTAGCGGTTTGTTGCAAGGGGAGGGGGGTAGCAGTGGAAATTTTTACCTTTAACACTTCTGAGAACTGCAGTACAATAACAGTTCCGAGAACGACACCTCTGCCCAGGGCCCAGGTGGCTTCTCTATAAGATGGCCGTGCTTAGGCCTCTGTTTTAGCCCCTATCTCATTGGGGCCAGCAACAGGTCCACAACTCCCTGGGACGGAGCTCCCAGAGGGAAGGGCAGGCCACCATCTTTGCTGTTTCACAGCTTTCACTGCTGATGCCTCAGGCACAGGAAAATCCAAGGTGACTAGGGACTGAAGCAGACCCCCAGCATACTGCAGCAGCCCTACAAAAAGGTGGTCAAACTGTTTGTTATATGGGTCCCCAATCTCTGTATCTCCTCACTGGTTGGGTCCTCCCAGTCTGGGTCTCCAGTCACTCCCAACGGGGACAATGGAGCCAGCAGCAGCTCTGCAACTCCCTGGACAGAGCTCCCAGTGCGAGGCGCAGGTTGCCATTTTTGCTCTCTTGCAGCCCTCCTCCTTGCTGTCTCTAGGCTCTAAAGAGTCCATGAGGACCAGGGGCTGGTCCAGACCTCTAGCACAGAGCACCTATTTCACAGAAAGGCAGCCAGACTCTTCTCCACACGTGTTGCAGTCCTCACTTCTGCTGACTGGCAAGGGCTGTCTGACCTGGGATTCCAGCACAACCACTCTGCCCCTACCTGGCCCCTTCAATCAGAGGCAGCCCAACAGTTAATGGAACACCCACACACAGAGAAGAGAAAGAACCAATGCAAGAACTCCAGCAACTCAAAAAGCCAGAGTGTCGTTTGTCCTCCAGATAACCTCACTAGTTCTCCAACAAGGGTTCTTAATGAGGCAGAGTTGGCTGAAATGACAGAAATAGAATTCAGAATACCGATAGGAATGAATATCGTCAAGATTCAGGAGAATGGCAAAACCCAATCCAAAAAAACTAAGAATCACAATAAAATGATGCAGGAGCTGACAGATGAAATAACCAGTATAAAAGAGAACTTAACTGATCTGATCAAGCTGAAAAACACATGACAAGAGTTTTACAATGCAGCCAGGAGCAGTGGCTCATGCCTGTAAACCCAACACTTTGGAAGGCTGATGCAGGCAGATCACTTGAGGCCAAGAGTTCAAGACCAGCCTGGCCAACATGATGAAACCCTGTTTCTACTAAAAATGCAAAAATTAGCTAGGCATGGTGGCATACACCTGTAATCCCAGCTGTAATCCCATGGTGGCTGAGACATGAGAATCATTTGAACCTGGGAGGTAGAAGTTGCAGTGAGCCAAGAACATGCCACTGCACTCCTGTCTGGGCAGCAGAGTGAGACTTTGTCTCAAAAAAATAATAATAAATAATAAAAGAATTTCACAATGCAATCACAATTAACAGAAGAATAGACCAAACTGAGGAAAGAATTGCAGAACTTGAAAATTGGCATTCTAAAATAAGATAGCCAGACAAAAGTAAAGAAAAAAGAATGAAAAAGAATGACAAAACCCCTGAGAAATATGGGATTATGTAACGAGGCCAAATCTACAAATCATTGGCATCCCTGAAAGGGATGGAGAGAAAGCGAACAACTTGGAAAACATATTTCAGTATATTGTCCATGAAAACTTTCCAAACCTCGCTAGAGAGGTCAACAGTCAAATTCAGGCAATACCGAGAACCCCTGCAATATTCTACACATAAGATCATCCCCAAGACATGTAATCATCAGATTTTCCAAGGTTAAAATGAAAGAAAGAAGGTTAAAAGCAGCTAGAGAGAAAGGGCAGGTCACCTACAGAGAGAGCCCCATCAGGCTAACAGTGGATCTCTCAGCAGAAACCCTACAAGCCGGAAGAGATTGGAAGCCTATATTCAACATTCTTAAAGAAAAAAAAAAAATCTTCAACCAAGAATTTCATATCCAGCCAAACTAAGCTTCCTAAGCAAAAGAGAAATAAGAACATTTTCAGATCAGCAAATGCTGAGGGAGTTTGTTACCACCAGACCTGCCTTACAAGATGTCCTGAAGGGAGTACTACATATGCAAAGGAAAAACCATTACCAGTCAATACAAAAAACACACTTAAGTATACACACTAGTGACACTACAAAGCAACCATACAAACAAACCAGCATAATAATCAGCTAGCCAACAGGATCAAATCCACACATGTTAATACTGTAAATGAGCTAAATACCCCCACTGAAAAGGCACAAAGTGACAAGCTAGATAAGAAAGCAAGATCTGAGAGAGATCCAAGATAGCTGATTAGCAGCAGCTCAGGATTGTAGCTCCCAGTGAAAGCACAGAGAGCGAGTGGACGCCGCACTTTCAGACGAATTTTTGTTGCCCACAGACCGGGAGATTCCCGGTGGAGGGGCCACACGGGTCGCCAGCACAACTCTTTTGGCCGGCGCGGCGCTTTGTGGTGCGGAGTATATGGGACGGGGTGCCCTTTGAGTCGGGCTCA
>CAUYLG010022350.1:0-10322 GCA_963573385.1 Cacajao melanocephalus | reverse complement strand
CGGTGTTCAATTCACCCTCTCTCTCTCTCACTCTTTTTTTTTTTTTTTTTTTTTTTTTTTTTTGTGAGACAGAGTCTCGCTTTGTCATCCAGGCTGGAGTGCAGTGGCATGATCTTGGCTCACTACAATCTCCCCTTCCTGGATTCGAGCGATCCTCCTGCTTCAGCCCTAAGTAGCTAGACCACAGGTGCACGCCACCAAGCCTGGATATTTTTTGTATTTTTGGTAGAGACGGAGTTTCACCATATTGGCCAGACCAGTCTCGAACTCCTGACCTCAGGCGATCCACCCGCCTCAGCCTCCCAAAATGCCGGGATTACAGATGTGAGCCACCATGCCCAGCTTGAAACCACTGTGTTCAATTTTTATAAACAGAATCCTAATTATGAAATTACAAAGGAAACCTGGTTATCCAACAAGATCAAGACAATTTAATTAAAAAGTTGGATAAAGCATGGAATGTGTTTAAAAACCAGCTTTAAAAACCCAATGCATATGCACCTAGAACATTTCGTATTAAATTAAGACACCTAAATGTATTCGTTTACATAGATTTGATGTAGATTCAGGCTTTTTAAAGTGTAAGTCTACTAATTATAGTCCTGCATCATCTTTCTTGCATAATTGATGCCTCAAAATATTGCCTTCATTGTCCAAAGTGTAGTTTATTTAAAGAGAGGTATAAATTTAAAGATCTCTTACACAATCTGAGAGATACTTTCCCTTCAATGTTTTATAGTCGTCAACATCAAATTTTTAAAGCAAGTCTCCTCTGTGTAATCTGTTTTGCAAAACTAATCCTAGTTCTCATAGAAGCAACAATCTTCTTTCTTTCACTCTTATATTTGAATATTTATGTAATATTAAATAATATACATTGTTACGATAACAAGCATAACAGATTTGTATAAACTCTGCTGACTCTTGGTGAGCAGGAGACTCTGTCATTCACAGTCACAGAGTGACCCAAGAGTGGCAAGAATAAAGCACACTCTGTGGATCAGCCATCAAGAACAGGGCATATTGGTGACTCTAGCTGGCCTGCTAGGTTGAGGTCAGATAGGAGAACCTCCCCTTTTGGAGGTCATCTGCAAACTTACCTCACTCTACATGTAAGCCAGGTAGGCCCCAGAGAGGTTAAGGGACGAACAGCAGGTCACAAAGCTAGACAGCTATTAGTATTGCCTTTCTTGACTCATAGTCTAGTATGTAGTATTCGTTTGTGAGGATTCATTTGGAGTATTCCTTAAAAAGCTTTTTTCCTTCATTTAATCTAAATATGCTTTTTGTATCATTAGATGTAATTTTTTAATTGAGATTTGTGGTTAAGACTTCACAAGAGCTCATAGCTACGATTTTATGATAGCATTTAATAACAAAACCAAATTTGCTATCTTGGCACCTTTTCCAAGGAATGGAATTGTTCCATGAAGTGAGGCATACTCTATGAATTCTTATTAACATTGCATTGCCCTAACAGTGCTAGAAACTTGGACCACCTTAACTCCATTTATCCTTGTCCTAACTTAGGGTATACGCTGGTTTGCTTTACTTTTCTCTATATTTTTGGCCCCACAAGATATTATTATTACTGCTTCATGCAGTCAATATTTATTTAAATTCATTAACACATTTGCTCTTTGCTGTGGTTCTTAGTTTCCATCTGGGGTCATTTTTCTTTTTGAAGAATGTTTCAGTGTTTCTTTAGTACAGTTTCTTGGTGATAAATTTTGTTTTGCATTTGAAAATATCTGTATTTTACTTCGATTTTTACTGGATATAGAATTCTAGATGTGTAGACTTATTTTTTAGTACTTTGAAGAGAGATTATTCTTTTCTGGTTTTTCTGGTTTCTATTGGTAAGTTAGCTTTTGGTCTTATTACTGTTTTTTGAATGAAATAAGTATTTCCCCTCTGCTTGCTCACGTGGTTTTCTCTTTGTCTTTGGTTTTTGGCAGTTTTACTACAAATGCCTGTGTGATGTGCATGCCTGTATTTTAATTCATTGTACTTAGGTTTGAATCTGCAACTTTGAAGACTTTAAACAGTTTTGGAAAATTCTTAGTCATTATCTCCTCAAAATTTTCCTCTGATTCATTCTTTTTTGTCTCTCCCAGGACGATGACGTGTAGGCTAGGCACTTTTATCGATTGTATAACCTGTGTGCTCTTTCCTGTATTTTTCTAGACTTTTGTCTCTTTACCCTTCACTGTGGATATTGTCTCCCTGTTTACTAATAGGAATACTCCTCGAATAAGCCTAATTTTCTGTTAAATTCACTGTTTGAGCTCTTAAGTTCAGTTGTAAAACTTTGGCTACAGATTTTTTCTAATCACTCCTTTTATCATTTGAAAATTTCCCTTAATTTTCAATATCAACTGTTCACTCCTCAAACACCAATTATTGTTAAGGTCCATATTTGATCATTCCATTCTCTGGATTTTGTTTAGGTTTATTTTTATTGTTTGTTGTTTCTTTAGATTTTCGGTCACATTGTTATCTTGCGTACTCATATGAGTGGCTAATTTTGATTGAATGTTCCATGGAGTATTTAAAATTGAAGAGATAATACGACACCTTGGTATATATTATGTCTTCCAGGGGGATTTATATTTGCTTCTGCCTGATGACTGCGAGACACATGTGCTTAAATCTTCCAACGTGATTGTAGATTTGAACTTGTAGTTTTGAATTATTTGGCATTATGAATTTTTAGACTATTACATGAGAATACCAATGTGATTTTTAATAAATTTCTGATGAATCAAACATTTTATTATCAAGCAATCCTTTTATTTTCAGTGATTTTTTTTTGTCTTAAAAATCTCTGTTTTATAAAGTATTAAAAAAATAATTATGGTCGCTTTCGGGAATAATTCTCTCTTCCACATCAAGGTGGGGAAGAACCCACAGCATAATGGTTAAAAAAATCAACCAAGCTTTGAAACCAGGGAGGCTTGGGTTATTATTCTGGTTCCACCAATTATTAGTTAAGAGACTATGGATGAGCCATCTAACTTCTTGGATTCTCAGTTTCTGGCCTTAAGATAGTGCTAACAATGGTATGTACCATTATTGGGTTATGAGAATGCAATGAGCTAGTGAATGTAAAGTGCTTACTATCGTGCTTGGCATGTGGGAAATGGTGGCTGTGATTATCTTCTTGTGATCTTGTGATGACCTAATTGGTTTTTTTGGAGTTGTCCTCAAAATTTTTAGTTACTCACATTAGGCAGTATTTAGAGCACCCAGGTAGGAGTGTGTGGGTCTCCAGGTAACCGGTGGCTGCTTAGTAGCATCATCTTGGGTTCTCACTATTCGTTCTGTTTCCATAAGGGTTTTCCAGTTCCATACCTGCCAGGTAATCAGTGTGTGCATGAACCTTCTCCCTGTAACTGACAACAAATGAAGCATGGACTATTTCATTCACCAAGTTTACTCTAAGGTTTTTTTCAACTTTTTCTTTGAGCTTTGACAGTGTCTGGTGTTTAAGAACAGTTCAGATAATGCTTCTCAGATAAATGATTTCACAGAAGATACCTCCTTGCAACAAATGGGATATGGAACTTCGATGTATTGTCTGTGCCGCCAGAATTGGTTCTATTTTCGACTGTGAAGTACCTCCTTGTTTCTGTGGGATTCTTTCTCATTGGACATGTGGAGTTAGGTAGAATCATCACTTGTCACCCATTTGCTAGAGTTCAAAGACCTCTTTGCATCCTTCCTACAAGGGTGTTGAAGCTTCTAGCTTTTCCCACATTTGATTTCTCATGCTTTCCTATCCTTGTGCTAGAATATGTAGAGAGCAATGCTGGTCAAAAGACAAACTTTAGGAAAGAACTGGGGAACTTGCTTTAGTGATGAACAGCCAAAGGATATTTATAATCCAGTATAATAGTTACATCAGTTAAGAATTAAATTCAGTAGCAAAATAAATCCCTATTCCCAAAATCACACGGCTTAAACAAGATCAAAGTTTATTCAGTTTCATATAAAAGAGGTTCAGAAGTAAGTAGTTCATGGCTACAGTAATGCCCCCAGAACTAAGCTCTGCTGCCCTATCCTAGCTCATGGCTTTTATTTTTAAGGTCACTTCATGATCCAGTATGGCCGCTAGAGCTGCAGCCAAGAATAAGAAGGAAAGACAGTGTATCAGCTTTCTTGGAAATTCTTGTCCTGTGCTAAGATTTCATGGGCTAGAACTTTGTCATGTGGCTATATTCAGCTGCAAAGGAGGCTAGAAAACAAAATATTTTATTTTATTTTAGCAGCACCGTGGCTAGCTAAAAAAATTTTGGGTTCCATTACCAATGAGAAAAAAATGAAAGGATATCAGGTAGTCAGCCAACAATTTTTTTGGCATGGCTTTAAGTGGCTTAACTAGAGTCAGTGATTCCACATGACTCAACCCCAGTCTGATCCAGGTTTGGGACCAACCTTATTCTTTCTCCATTGAATAAAGCCCCAACCATACACTTCATTACTTTCTCTTTCTTGGAAGGAGTTTTGTTTTAAAAATACAGAATATCACATAAGAACCACTGTGGATTATCAGAGAGGTCATTTAATTTCTCTGGGGAGAAAATTGAGAGTACAGAAAGTCCTTGATACAGGCACCGCATCTTACGTGTCTGACCTTACTGCATGCACAGTGGCTTCTGTGACTGCAGTGCTGGGGCCAGAGCCTAGGCTGTGGGAAAATCAATGTGAGGCACGTAGGAAGAAGATGGCAAGATAGATTCTGCAAGGGCAGGACTTTTCCTCAAGCCCTCTTGTTCAGTAGCCATTTAATATGAGTGATGCAGGAACTATGGTTTTTTAAAGAAAGATCATACCAATCTGTGACAAAAAGAAGTTGCTTCTTAGAAATGAGGACCTTTCATTTCCTTCGCTGCCAAATTTCTGGAAGGGGTAGCTATCTTAGGCTGTCTTTGTTCACCATGTCCATTTGATACTCCAGTCCTTACCTGGCCTTCTGGAAACCTTTTTCTTAACTGATTTCTGCAATACCAATCCCTTTCATTCTTCTGGCCTCCTGTAAAAATTTCTGTCATGAGCTCTTGTTCCCCTGGTCACTCCTTTGACACATGCAAGCCCCCGATTCTTGGCCCCTTCCTCATTCTACACCCTCTCTCCTGTGTAATGTCATCTAGACCCATAGCTTCTCCTATAAATGCTGATGTTTCTGATGCTACCTTTAAAACCGATTTCTCTCCAGAGATCTAGAACTATTTTCCACCTACTCACCGGACATTTCCTGCATTTTCCATAATCACTTAAAACTTACCATGTCTAAAATGGAGCTCTTTAACTCCTACTCATCCCTTAAATCTTTCTTTGCTCGTATGTTCTCTGCCTGTCTTGTTCAATGACACCCACATACCCACGCCAGAAACCTGAGTCATCTTTTATTCTTTCCTCTCCGTCATCTCTCCATATTCAACCACTTACCATGATTTCTCTCCTAATTCTCTCAAAGCCACCCTTTCTACCCCCCTACTCCTGCTTAACTCTCACCCTTTGCCACGTGGGGTATCACTCTTGTGGATATTTAATCCAGGTCATCCTTCAAACACCATCAGAGTGGCCTTTCCAATACACAAAGTCTGTTGTTATACTTCTCTGAATAAATCGATTATCCCATTGCCTAGAGGTACCGTTCAAACTCCGCATATAACATTCAGGGAAGGTCCCTCAAAGGGCTGCTGTTTTTTGTGGCTTCTTTGTATGAATGAGAAAAAGATGATCCCTCTGCACAGATGCAGCCTGACAAATGTGGAAGGAGGGGTGGGTAAGGGGTACACGCCTTTACGTGAGAGCAAGGTACTCCTTTTGTTAGAAGGCTGCAGCCCTGAACTGGGGGATGGGGCTGGCTAGCAAAGCATACAGTGGGTTTCATGTGCTTGTCAGCTGACCTCTCCACATATCTCCTAGGTGAAGCCATCACTCCAGCATGCTGAATTACTGGCAGGTTCCCTCCTGCCTCTATGATGTTGCTGATACCTTCCAGGAATCATTCTTTCTCTAGCATCTGTGGTTAACTCCTTTTTATTTTTCAAGTCCCAGTTTAAGCATCCCCTCCTTTTGGGAAGCTTCCCTGCCCTCATGGCCTGAATTTGCAGCCATTACTCGGGGCATCCATAACACTGGGTGTATATATATGTCTGTCATGTCACTTGTCATACCATTGTAATGATTAATTTTGACATTTGTCTCCCTTTCTAGTCTGTGAAGAACTAGAGTGCAGAGGGTAGTACTTTATCCATCTTTATATTTCTGGCATGGCTTGGGTAGCTCCTCACTTAAATTAATAGCAGGCCACTGCCAGAAATTAAGTAAAATTACAGATGCTAGGTTTAGAAAGAACTGTCAGGCTTCTATTTGTTAATAAAATAATTAAGAAAATAATAGTACTATTTAGTGATGCAAAACCATTACAAAATACTCCAGAAAGGAATTGTCATTTCTTATTTAGAAGCAAAGGCACGAATAGGAAGACGGCGACTGCTGACAGCAGGCAAAGAAAGCATTCCCCTTTCGAGAAGCACATTAAGGGCCTTAAGGCAAAATTTAAGAGATGGCCAGAACTGGGAGGCAGCTGTGATGTGAATAGGGCAGATGAGCCAAGAACAAACTTGCATTAAGCTAAGCGCAGAAAGGGAAGCTTCTGCTTAAAACCCACGTTTGCAATTGACTGGATGTTTGACCTCTGGGCAAGTCATTAACCTCTGTGTCTTAGTTTCCACATCTGTAAAGTGGAGATAATAATGTTTCCCTACTTCAAAGAATTATAGATTAATCAATGTCTGAAAAATGTCTCTAACTTGGGCAACTCTATGTAAATATCCGGAGCAGCATGGAGGCGAGTCAGGTGGAAAAGCTAGAGAAAGAAATCTGAGCTTCCTTTTATTCAAAACGTTCAAAATGAAAAAGAATTGCTAGTGTCGTCCTAGAAAATACTATGAAAGAAATAGCAGTTACATTTGTATTTTGGAAAAATATTCTTTAAATGATTATAAATCTTTTAGTTTCCCATGTGACTCTGCTGCAGAGGTGTCTGTTGAGGTGTGTGAACGCCAGGCGTGTGGGGACCCCGGCCTCTCGGATGAGACCCGGAGGACTCTGGCCGTGGTGGACTACTATGGCTTTCCCTGGAGCAGGTTATTAACGTATGGTTTATGTGACCTTCTGTACTTTCTCCTGTTGTCTCCAAACTGCCCAACATCCCTCTGTCACAAGGGAGTTTCCCACCAGGCAGGGGATGGGCAGGACTCTAGGCAAGTCCATTTCAGAGCTCTTAGCAGTTCCACCAGAGGATTTGGGATTGGGAAGGAGGTTACATTGTTGGTTTATATGTACTTTCTTGATTCTTTAAGATGGTCCCCAAATTGAAATTTTTAGAATTTACATCATTTTCTTCCCAGATTTCTAAAAAGAGTTGATTTTCTGAAAGGGCCTTTGGTTTATTGGCCAGCTGAGGGCCTCATGACACTGAGAGGGGTGACAGGTGAAGAGAAGGTTGGGTGTAGGTAAGAGAGGTCCAGCTACCCCACAGGAGAAAAAGGGAGACAGATCCCAGAGGAGCTCTCATGGTGCAGGAGGGAGGCAAAAGGCCAGACAGAGGGAGGGCCACACCCAGTGGAGAGGCAGCTTCTCTGTGGCAGGGAGAAGGGAGGAGGGGAGATACTTGGCTAGCTTCTGAAGACAATGCTATTTTGGAGGAGATAGATACTTTGAAAAGGATCTCTAGAAGTTTTATTGGGTCATGGACTAGCTGTGTGTGTCTCTTTGCCTTGCCTCTACTTTCCCTCCTTTTAGTAAGTTTGTTTGTTTATTTATTTATTTTTTGAGGCAGAGTCTTGCTCTGTCACCCAGGCTGGAGTGCAATGGCACAATCTTGGATCACTGCAACCTCTGCCTCCCGGGTTCAAGTGATTCTCCTGCCTCAGCATCCTGAGTAGCTGGGATTACAGGCATGCACCCCCATGCCCAGCTAATTTTTGTGATTTTAGTAGAGACAGGGTTTCCCTATTTTGGTCAGGCTGATCCTGAACTCCTGACTTCAAGTGTTCCACCCACCTCGGCCTTTCAAAGTGCTGGGATTACAGACATGAGCCACCACACCTGGCCAAGTTTATTTTTATTTTTTAATTCTCATTTCTACTGGGGTTGGATAATAAGTTTAAATATTAAGATTGGCCTAGGTTGGATGTGGTGGCTCATGCTGACAGAGAATCCCAGCACTTTGGGAGGCTGAGGCAGGTGGATCACTTGAGCCCAGGAATTTGAGACCAGCCTGGCCAACATGGCAAAACCTCGTCTCTACTAAAAATAAAAAATTTAGCCAGGGGTGGTGGAGTGTGCCCATAATCCCAGCTACTTGGGAGGCTGAGGCAGAAGAATCACTTGACCCCAGGAGGTGGAGGTTTCAGTGAGCTGAGATCATACCACTGCACTTCAGCCTGGGCGACAGAGTGAAACTCCATCTCAAAAAAAAAAAAAAAAAAAAAATTGGCCTAAGGCAAGGGGGCTTACCATAGTCCAGGCACATTCAGGAAACTCAAAGATTTTAAAGTAAGAGCAGTAGTGAGAGAAAATAGTGTTTTGGATAAAGTAGTACAGTGTACTTGGAACCTCCAGCTGGAATAGTGGGTGTTTGGGGCTGGTTAAGCTGGGTTGAGCCCTCTAAGTTCCCATACCTGTGGTGCCCACTGCTACACACCGGCCTTGCCTTTGCCTAGACGTGTTTTGATGCCAAGGAAGAAAGAATTGGATCTAAGCTGAAGCCATATGCATTCAAGGGTTGTCCTCAAGAGTCCTGAGGTGTTACCAGGGGACTGGATTGTCTCAGATGCTTGGGGTTGGTGCCTCCTTTTGAGGAATGTAAATATTCTTTCTGTTGGTCATTTTTAATGCACATTGCTTTGCCCATATAGCTTGCCAGTGAGGAAACACAGAGCAGTGAGAGAGCTCACTTTCATAAGGAGTTCATGGCAAGCCATACTGTGTTATGGATTTAACCTGATTGTACAATCTTTTTATTTTTATTTACTTATTTATTTATTATACTTTTAGTTCTGGGTTACATGTGTAGATCTTGCAGGATTGTTGCATAGGCACACATGCCTTGGTGGTTTGATGTCTCCATCCCCCCGTCACCCACATCCGGCATTTCTACCAGTGTTGTCCCTCCCCAACTTCCCTGCCCTCTGCTGTTCCTCCTCTAGCCCCTGACCCCCCAACAGACCCCAGTGTGTGATGTTTCCCTCCCTGGGCCCATGTGTGCTCATTGTTCAACACCCGCCTATGAGTGAGAACATGCGGTGTTTAATTTTCTGTTCTTGTGTCAGTTTGCTGTGAATGTTGGTTTCCAGACTCATCCATGTCCCTGCAAAGGACACGAACTCATCATTTTTTATGGCTGCATAGTATTCCATGGTGTATATATGCCATATTTTCTTTGTCCAGTCTATAATTGATGGGCATTTGGGTTGGTTCCAGGTCTTTGCTACTGTAAACAGTGCCTCAATGAAAATAAGTGTGCATGTGTCTTTATAATAGAATGATTTATAATCCTTTGGGATATACCCAGTAGTGGGATTGCTGGGTCAAATGGAATTTCTATTTCTAGATCATTGAGGAATCGCTCCACTGTCTTCCACAATGGTTGAACTAATTTATACTCCTACCAACAGTGTAAAAGTGTTCCTATTTCTCCACATCCTCTCCTGCATCTGTCTCCAGATTTTTTAATGATCACCATTCTAACTAGCGTGAGATGGTATCTCAGTGTGGTTTTGATTTGCATTCCTCTTATGATCAGTGATGATGAGCATTTTTTCATGTTTGTTGACCTCATATATGTCTTCTTTTGAAAAGTGTCTGTTCATATCCTTCGCCCACTTTTGAATGGGTTTTTTTTTCTTGTAAATCTGCTTTAATTATTTGTAGATTCTGGTTATTAGCCCTTTGTCAGATAGATAGCTTGCAAACATTTTTTCCCTTTCTGTTGGCTGCCATTCACTCTAATGATCGTTTCTTTTGCTGTGCAGAAACTCTTAAGTTTAATTAGATCCCATTTGTCTATTTTGGCTTTTGTTGCCATAGCTTTTGGTGTTTTAGTCATGAAGTCCTTGCCTATGCCTATGTCCTGAATGGTATTGCCTAGGTTTTCTTCTAGATTTTTATGGTGTTAGGTCTTATGTTTAAATCTTTAATCCATCTGGAGTTAATTTTAGTGTAAGGTGTCAGGAAGGGGTCCAGTTTCAGCTTTCTGCACATGGCTAGCCGGTTTTCCCAACACCATTTATTAAACAGGGAAT
>CAUYLG010022349.1:0-35142 GCA_963573385.1 Cacajao melanocephalus | reverse complement strand
TGGTGTTTGGTTTTCTGTTCCTGTATTTGTGTGCTGAAAATGATGGTTTTAAGCTTCATCCATGTGCCTGCAAAGGATATGAACTCATTCTTTTTTTATAGCTGCATAGTATTCTATGGTATATATATATACCACATTTTTAAAATCTAGTCTGTCATTGATGGGCATTTGAATTGGTTCCAAGTCTTTGCTATTGTAAATAGAGCTGCAATAAACATACATGTGCATGTGTCTTTATGGTAGAATGATTTATAATCCTTTGGGTATATACCCAGTAATGGGATTGCTGAGTCAAATGGTATTTCTGGCTGTAGATCCTTGAGGAATTGCCACACTGTCTTCCTCAATTGTGGAACTAATTTACACTCCCACAAACAGTGTAGAAGTATTCCTATTTCTCCACATTCTCTCCAGCATCGCTTCCTGACTTTTTAATGATCGCCATTCTAACTGCCGTGAGACGGTATCTCAATGTGGTTTTTGATTTGCATTTCTCTAATGACCACTGATGATGAGCATTTTGTCGTATTTCGCTGGCCACATAAATTTCTTCTTTTGAAAAGTGCCTGTTCATATCCTTTGCCCACTTTTTGATGGGTTGTCTGGTTTTTTTTTGTAAATTTGTTTTAGTTCTTTGTAAATTCTGGATTTACACCCTTTTTCAGATTGGTGGCTTGCAAAATATTTTTCCCATTCTGTTGGTTGCCAGTTCACTCTAATGATTGTTTCCTGTGCTGTGCAGAAACTCTTAAGTTTAATTAGATGAGTATTCTTTATCTGAAATGTTTGGGAACTGAAGTGTTTCAAATTTCAGATTTTTTCACATTTTGAAATAGTTGCATTATACTTACTTAATGATTAAGCATCCCAAATCCAAAAATCGGAAATCTGAAATGTTCTAATGAGACCTTTTCTGAACATCGTGTTGGTGTTCAAAAAGTTCAGATTTGGGAGAATTTCAGAGTTTGTATTTTCAGATTTGGGATGCTCAATCTATATTCTATTCATATAATATTCCTGAGATGAGAAAGTTATTGATATGGAGAACAGATTAGTGGTTTCTAGGTATTAAAGGAGGCGGAGAAGGTAGAAAGTCGACGTAATGATACAATGACAATATGAGGGATTCTTGGGGTGAGAGAAATGTATCTTGACTTTATCAATGTCAGTATCCTGTTTGTGATATTTTATTATAGTTTAGCAAGATGTTAACTTTAGGGGAAACTGTGTAAAAGGTACATAGAATCTCTCTATATTATTCCTTTCAGTTGCATGTGAATCTACAGCTATCTCAAAAACCCTTTAAAAGCTTGTTTTTAATGAAAAGGTAAACTAAAATATTAAAAAGAGAATAGGAATAGTCAAAACAGGAAATAACTCAAATATCCATCAACAGATGAGTGGAAAAACAGATTGTATAGATCTTTACAATGGAATGCTATTTGCAACAAAAAGGAGCAATCTACTGCCTCACAGGCAACATGGATAAATCTATGCTAGAAAAAGAAGCCAAACACAAAAGAGTACATTGTATATTATTGTTATTATAAAAAAAATTCTAGAAAAGGAAAAACTAACAGGTACTGATAGAGAATAGATCAATAACTGCCAAGGGCCTAAACTGTAGGGGGCAGGGAAGATGACAGACTGCAAAACTGCATAAGGGAACTCCTGGGGTGATGGGACACGTTTCGTATTATGGCTGCAGTAACTGTTACAAGTGTCTATCTACATCTGTCAGTGCTCATCAAACTGTATATTTAACGTGACTGCATTTTATTGTATCTATATTATTCCTCAATAAAGTTGATTTTAAAGAAAGAAAAGAATGAGTACAATTGAGAATTTAGAGCTAATATTGTGATTTATTTATTTATTTATTTTTGGACAGGGGTGGTCAGAAGCTGTAGTGAGAAAGAAATGTGCCCAGGAATCCCTTTTGAGTAAAGTGGCAAGATTCAGAGCAAGAGAGACACTCAAGACAGGAGATATCTGAAAGTAATGAGAAAGTAATAAGAAAAGCATGAGAAGGGATGAGTCCCTCAGGAGATCTGTGCAAAGGTCAAGAGTGAAAGGTAAGACCTTGGCAAATACACCAATTTCAAGGGCTAGTGAAGAAGGCCTGTGTTTGTCTAGGACCTCAGAGTGGCGAATAGTCTGAGGGAGGCTGAGGGCTAAAGCAGTTGTCCATGGGTAAGGAAGGTGCAGGGAGGGCAAGAGAAACACAAGGCCCAGTGATATAGATGTTTACATGTGCAAGCAAATTAACTCATGGTACTTGTGAGGATAGACAGTCAGGGGCGGAGCTGGAAAAGCAAAGTCAAGGAAGCAGCTGACCCAGAGTGATAGGTCAAGAGGAAGCCAGACAGAGGGAACTAGACAGTACAATGAATAAGGCCAAGGCCAAGGCCAAGGCAGCACGCCAAAGGAGAAAGCTGACTCATAAGACACAATCAGATTAGGTCATGAGAAAGCTCAGGAAGGTCAGAAAAGAGGGTGTTGTGACACAATCCATGGCACCACATCTGTCACAGCTCAGTGGTGACACTTTGGCTGAGATTGGACTGGTTCTTTTTAAGAGTCTAGCATCAACCTCTCCCCAGTTTGACCAGTCGGTCTTACAGTAGGTAGGTAGTCTGTTCACTTTACTGGGTTGTTTTGCAAACTGCTGTCAGTTTATAACTGGGTCTCCAGACTCTGGACTTTACGGGGTAGGATTCTGCACATCACATGCCTGGAAGGTACAAAGAAAGGCTAGACTTTTTGTGTCCTTCTCCTGCCTGATTTTCCCGGTCTCTCATTGCCAGGCCAACAGGAAGAGAATTGGATTACAGTACAGAAATTCAGATACAGACGAACCCAGTTACCAGATGGGTAGTTCAGAATGGAAACTAAGCGTATGAATGAAGCAGAAACAAGCAGTCATAACATAAGGTCAGAGTAAGTCTTGTCATATGAATGCTTAACAGATTGGGGGCCCATATTCTATAGTGTTTAAGACTCAGACACAATTGAATTCAAATCCCAATAGTTATTAGCTATGAGAAATTGGATAAGATACTTAACCTTTCTGAGCCTTGGTTTTCTCATCCCCCCCACCCCGCAAAAAAATGGCCATTGATCATACCTATCTCATTGGGTTCTTGTGAGGTTATAACTGAGATTATTTGTGTAAAGCTCTTTGTACAACTGCCCGGCACTTACTAAGCACTCAGTGAATGGTCATTAATGGTGAATACTGGAATGTGAGGATGGGAACCTAAGAAATCAGCTGCAGTTAGAGGGAAACTCGGGAGGTTTGTAGTAAAACTGAAAGGACTCAGCTGAGGAAACCAGGACTGAATGCCCAGATAAATAAAGAAGGGAAGGGGAAAATGTTGTGTCTAAGCAACCCAGAAGGAAGTAGTGGTCAGCAGGGTTAAATGAGGAATGAGAATATGCATAGAGGGAGACCAAGGTGGTGGACCTCACAATAAGATGATTAGAGTGGAGGGGAAGAAAGCCAGAAGGCAGATATTCAAGAAGGAAGTATTAAAGAACACTGTGTTCTCAGGGACAGAGTAAAAGAACCAGTTGGCCTGAAAGGCCAAATGGCAAAATGTATTGATTCTGAAGTATGATGTTGTTGACTGTCTTTGTTTATATTGTCGTTGCTGTTCAAGTATCAAACCCTAAAAGAGCAAGCAGCCCCTGGTTGCCAGGATGTATTACTCCTGCTGCTTCCAAATCCAATTCTGGCAAGTGCAGTCATTCCCCATGGTATTCCTGTTAGCATTCATACAGCACTCATTAGGATCAAAATCTTTTTAGCCTTGTCAGATTCCATTATATGGCACAACAAATCTTAACTTGTAGATTGTAGTGTTTCTTTGTACATCAACTGAGTTTTAAAATTAACTGCTGAAAAGAATATTAATCTTTTTGTGGACTTATATTAAAGTCTTTCTTCATAATAAGACAATTATCACTTTATTGCATGTTCGGCATTTAAAAAAAATCCTCATTGTATATTTCACAAATAATTGAAATAACATTAGTAGGTTTTTCAATTTACTTGCATATAAATTTACAAAATATTTCAACTAGTTCATTGTCTTTTATATATTTACTTTACATCATAAATTTTCAACCATCTCTTTTGTATCTGCCGGAAGAGCCAGTAAATAAAAATAATGATAATTTTAAATACCACGAATATCTAGAAATCTCAAAATTCCTTTCTTTGCATAATAACAAAGAATTTGGAGTCAAATAAGAGTTGATCATAATTATATGCAAGGGATAGTACTATAAAACTACCTGATTATACTATTTGAACAATGTGAACTTCCCACAATGCATTTAACTTCGTATAACTATTATACTTTTCAATGTTACATAAAATTTAGTCTGTCTTTGTCATGAAAAGTACCCTCCAGTAATTTTCTCTTTTCAGTTGTTTTTTAAGGAATATTTGACAATGACTCTCAAAACACTACATTGCAACTCAACAACAGAACATTTTGTTCAGTACGAACTGTATTATTAAAGTGAAACAACTTCAGTTTCCAAATCTCTAACCAATAAGAAAAGCTTAATTGTATTTTTTAAATTTTTTGCAATTATTTTTGATGTCATTTAGAAAAAATCTGTCAAATTCTCTAAACACTAATATATATCAGGAATTCTTTGACCTTTTGAGGGAATAAAATATATTTTCTTAAAAATTGAAAATTATACTAGACATCCATTTGCCTAAAGATCTGTACATTTTTAACAATAACTAGAACTTTCTTTATAATTTTTCAGAATGATTCTTTTATAAATTGCAAATGAATGAATAATTTAATCTACAATATAAAGGAAGAAAGATTTTGTTTTTAAAACCAGAATATGAAGTACTATATTCCAAATCCCAAAATATATATTGAGTACATGTTAGTTCAGACATGATAGGATGAGAGTGGGCACCACTGCAAATGTCAAGAAAAGATATTTAGGAGGCAGAATTAATAGGATTCATTGAATGTGCAGGGGATGAGGAAGAAAGAGCAATCTAGGCCTCACAACTTCCAGATATCTTGCTTGAACAATAAACAGGGTGAATTGCAAGGCCATTCACGAAGTCTGGGGTAAAAAAGATAGAAAATTGATGACTTTCTCTTTTGACTAATTGAACCCAACACTGAAACTCTAACAAATATAATTTTGTGGTTTTTAGCTTATTCATTTTCTTTTCCTTAAAAGTGCCTGCATATAAGTAGAGCAATATTTAACTATGCTGAAGAAATATTGTTTAGAGGGCAGTTGAAATTGTTATACAATTGCTCAATATGATTACTGGAGTTATCTTGTTCAGAATTGGGCCACATATTCAATTTTGTCAAGCAAAGCAGCAGTATTTTAAGCATGCAACAGATGATAGGTTTTGTGTGCTGGTTGTATATTGGGCACCATTCTAAGAACTGGAGATATAGCAGGGTTCAATGCAGACACAATTTCTGCTCTCAAAGTGTTTACACTCTACTGGAGGAATACAAATGATGATTTGAATTTAAATGATGAAAACAAATTAATATCAGATAGTGATAGTGCTATAAAGAAAATAAAAGATAGTAAGGAACATAGTAAGGAGAAGATGGCCTGCGTGGTGAAGAAGAATGTGACATTATGCCTCTCTAAAGGGCTGGCATTTTCCCTGAGCCTTACACAATGAGAAACAAGCTGTTTGAAGATTTGGGAGATCTGTCTTTCCAGACAGTGGACTCCAGATTTTCTATAGAGCAGCAATCTGGTTGGAAAAAGTTTGAGGGGACTTTTTATTAAGGTGCCATTTGCATAGAAATCACACTCCCATGATTTACAGTGTGTGTTTATTTGAGTTGGGAGAAGAAGATGTAAAATAATAGGTAGCTGAGTGTACTCCCTTCACATCCACCAAATCATGCTTTGGACTACAGGTAGTTACAAGCAGAGAGATCAGCCCAAGTAAAGGCTCAAAGGCAGGAACAGTTTTATATGTCTCAGCGGCAGGCATAAGGCCAGAAGGGCTAGAACACAGTGAAGAAATAGAGAAGTAGTAAGAGATGATCTCAAACAGAGAGGGGAGACACATCATGCCCAGCCTGGTAGACCACAGTAAAGGGATCTTAAACAGGATACTGAAGGAGTGGGAGAGGGGGTACTGTTTTATGTATCACATCTGAAGGGGTGGGAGAGGGGGTACTGTTTTATGTATCACATCAACATCTGGTACAATTACTATTAGTAGTAGTCACTGATGATAGAAAAACAGTGCATTTAAAAGAAAGAAAAGGGAAAAATATTTATTGTTATACTTTGGATGTTTTTATGTAAAATATTCACCTTCTTCAGATTGTATCTGTTGGAGATGCCACGTTACTGTACATCATTAGCACCTTCAAAATGTGAGGCAAGAGCTAGTAGTCTTCGGAAAAAGAGATAAGGTCTTCTCTCAAAATGGCATTTGCTGATGCTGAATGCTGTATTTTATACTATGAAGAGATGCTCTGCTTGTCACCTACATGTTAATAATACTCTTGAGAATTGTTGAACTCCTAATCAAAGATAACTAGAATTGCTAAAATAAGATAGAAAAATAAACTCTGTAATTGGTGAAGCTATGTATTTGCCTCAAGACATCAGTAATGCTTTTCCATTGATGGTACCAAATTTCTGATGATGTTGAAGTACTTTAATTGGGGCAGAGTAGGAATATTAAATCTTAAAATTGTTCCTTGACTTTTACAAATAAGGGAAGTCTGTCATTTGCTTTAGCAATTTCTGACCAATGTATGCAAATAGAAGTATGAATTGCCTAAGAATTTCAGGATGACTTTCTTACATTAAATTGTAAATATAAGGAAAATCGTTGTTTTTTTTTAGTTACAGTTATAGTTTTGTTATTTAACAAGTGAAAATGAGATCATTAAAAGCAATAATTTTTTTCTCTCTTGAAAAACCAAACCCAAGGGCTGTTCCAAGTTGAAAAACTTTTTGAGGGTAATACCACATAGTTGAGTTAATTAATTGATTGACTCATTGATTGATTTATTCATTCATCCATTTGTTTATTCACTTTACAATTACACATCTACTGCTGTTTTGGATGATATCCAGAAGAAAACAACAAAATTATTATTAAATGGATGGTGTGTATAATCAAATTGCTTACAGTCTAGTTAATGAAAGAAAGAGAAACATATACTGTTTTCAAGCATGAAAATTAATATAAGATAGCAGCAGAAGAGATATTATAAGGCTGTACAAGTGTCTGAATGCCAGATAGCACTGCAGATCATTTAGGTTAAGGGGAGCCTTAAGAAGGAGGGCCAAGAGTTCACTTGGTTGGGCTCCCTCCAGTCTGGACATTTTCAAAAAGTGTGCAGACAGGTTTCTTCAACAGTATATACTTCACTGAAGTCGGATTAGGGTTAAAGTTTACATCTGAAGAGCAAAAAATACAAGTAAGTTTCACCATAATAGTTTCATAACCTTAAAAGGAAATGTTTTTTCTCCTAATCAAAAAGAACTTTGATTTATTCCATGCTCTATTATTTTATCTTTAGTGAACAGACATTTTAAATTGCATACTTGTAAAGCTTCTGAAAGAATCCTTTCAAAAATCCATCATTAGTTTTCTCTCCTTAGGATGACTATATCCTCCCTCAATGTTCTTTGCTGCAGACTCAGGAAGCACTCATAAACAAGCATTAAAATTTATTTAAAAGAATTTTGAAAGCAATTTCTGACGAGTATGCTCATATAGAGGTATGAATTGCCCAAGATTGCCTTGATGGTTTCCTTATAAGTAATTGAGAAAACACAACAGAAAATTAATTTTAAGATGCAGCATTTTGTAACTTTGCAATTTGTGCCTTTTTTCTCTTCTTTTTTTTTCCATTTCTCCTTTCTTTTTTCCTTTCTCCTTTCCCTGCCTCTTCCTCTTTCTGAATAATTTAGTCCTAAAGCCATTTGGTGGAAGAGAAAGAAGCAGGAATTCCTGCAGCCCAGGGGAGGGAGGTGGCCTAGATCAGGGTGCCTGAGCCCTGGTGGGTTGAGAGGAATTTGGTATGTTTAGGTGGGCAGCCTGGCATGAAGTATCATAGCCTAAGGAAGGAGAGGAGGCATCCATAGAGATAGTTGTCTCTGCATGGCCCAATCAGGGACAATATAAATTTACAAATAAATAATAACGATAGTGAAGAACTACAACCCATTGAACACTGCAGGAAATCATGAATCCATTCAGATACAGAAAAACGAATAAATTGAAAGTTGATAAGGAATGGGATAGAAACCAAGTTTCAAAGTACCAGCCACAAAATTAATTACAAAAGGGAAAACTAACTTTACAGTGGAAGAGTTCTGCAGACTCTGCCTTATTTCAGTAATCAAAGTGGGCTTCTTTAGTAATGGAATTGATCAAAATTGTGTGATACCTGAGGATCAATAACATAGCATCACTTCTGTGATATGTGTAACAAAAATGGACATCCCAAATCTAATCACAAAGGAACACTGGACAAATGCAAATTGAAAACATTCTACGGAACAGCTAGCCCTTATATTGCGAAAGTGCCAAGGTCACAATAGTCAAAGAAAGACTGAAGAGACTGCTATCATTGAAGGAAACTAAAGCAACCTGACAAATGTATAATGGGATTCTAAGCTGGAATTCTTCTGTTAGAAAGGTCATTATTGGGACAATTGGTGAAATTTAAATGGGGCTCTGAGGAGTAAATGGTACTGATTTATTTGTAGTAATTCATTAATTTTTTGTCATTTCTTGATTTTAATGATTGTAGTTTGGTTGTTTTGAAAAATGTCCTTGTTAGTAAGAAATATACCCCATACTATTCTAGGGTAATGGGGTAGCAGGTTGGCAACTTGTTCTCAAACGGTTCTGAAAAACGTAATTTTATTATACAGTTACTTCCAAGTTTTCTATTGGTGATTATTTTTAAAATTATAATTTTGAATCTGCTTTTACAATCAGTGACAATTCTGCAGTTTTGATTATGCAAATTGTTACTATAAATATATTAATATTTCTATAATCGAATTAGATAATCTAAGTAGCATTGTAAAGCATTTTGTCTGATCACCTGACAAATAATGACAATATAAACTTATATTGGGCTTTCAATAGTATTCAGATGATCATGTTGCACATAGTTTCTCCATTTTATAAAAGGGGAAAATGACTTGGTGATCAAGTTCTTTGTTAAATAGAAAACAGGATAATTTATTTTAGTATTTAAATTTATTTTCAGTATTGAAGTCTAAAGCATGTGCTTTTTTACAGATAGCAGCAGAACAATAGATGCACTCTCATTATTCAAAAATAGCAAGATTTACTCATTACAGAAAGCCAAGGAGATAAGAGATACATAGTGCAACTTAGACTAATTTACTGCTCAATCCAATGTTACAAGTTAATTTTGTAATTTCTGCATAACTTCAAACTTATTCTTGGTTTTGTTCTTTAAGAAAACATAGACATTTAATTAAATTGGACCATTGATGAAAATACCTACCCAAATATATTTAAACAGGAATTTTAGCCCCCAAGTCAGAGGCAATATTAACTAACATTTATAAAGTGCTCCCATGTGAGAGTCTCTTCCTCTGGCTAGAGCAACACATACATACCTTCCTACATGCATATATACATGTTTATGATAATATAATGTTCAAAACATCATGTGTTAGATACTATTATCATAATGCCCGTTTTACACACAAATACACTGAAGTATAATAGGTTACAGAAAGTCATACAAGCTATTAAGTGAAAGGTACACATTAAGTGAAAGTGTACCTGGCGTGTCCATGCTCCTACATCTCTTTACTAACCAGCTTTCTGAGGTAGGTAAGGCTGTCTTTAGAAGGCTACTGTGCCGAGAGCAATTATGCCCTACAACATGGTACCTTACCCCTCCTAAGTACTAGTGTTTCTAAGAAATCTGGTTTAAAACCGTACCTAGGCCAGGCATGGTGGCTCACGCCTGTAATCCCAGCACTTTATAAGGCCAAGGCAGGCAGATCACCTGAGGTCGGAAGTTCAAGACCAGCCTGGCCAACACAGAGAAACCCTGTCTCTACGAAAAACACAAAATTAGCTGGGCTGGGTGGTGCATACCTGTAATCCCAGCTACTTGGGAGGCTGAGGCAAGAGAATCACTTGAACCTGGGAGGTGGTGGTTGCAGTGAGCTGAGATACTGCCATTGCACTCCAGCCTGGGCAACAAGAGCTAAACTCCATCTCAAAAAAAAAAAAAAAAAAAAAAAAAAACTAAAGAAACTCAGAGTAGAAAGAAGAGACACAAGGACAGTGACAAGCTTTTCTGTAAGTGGGGACAGGAAATATATCATCTAAGGGGTGGTGAGAATTACAGGTTGATTGCATTTATCTGAATCTTAAATCTTTTTGGCAAAATGAAGGCACACACATTCATTTTTCTTAATCACCATTCTAATTCACTGCCCAAGGCCAACAGTACAGAGGTCCTGAACAAGGGACCCAAGATAATCTTTACCTTTCCTTACCCGCATCAATTACTATGGCAATATGCATTCACTTCAGTTGAGAAAGGCGGCAGCAGTTAAGAGAAACATTGATTATTCTTGGTATCTTTTCTGATCTGTCTTAGAAACTACAGGATATCAATTTAACCTAAATTAAGCTAAGGATGCTAATAGATGTTAGGCCCCATATTTTAAAATTTATATACTGTTTACTTTTTAAAGTAATTTCTTGGGTTATTCCTATTTTCAATATTAAATTGTTATGATAGGCTGGGCGCAGTGGCTCACACCTATAATCCCAGCACTTTGGGATGCTGAGGCAGGTAGATCACTTGAGGACAGGAGTTCGAGACCAGCCTGGTCAACATGGTGAAACCTTGTCTCTATTAAAAAAAAAAAATACAAAAATGCAAAAAGTTAGCCAGGCATGGTGGCACACACCTGTAATCCCAGCTACTAGGGAGACAGAGGCAGGAGAATCACTTGAACCCGGGAGGCAGAGGTTGCAGTGAGCAACCTCCCCTGCATTGCAGCCTGGGAGACAGAATGAGACCCTGCCTCAAAAAAAAAAAAATTGCTATGACAAAATTATTGTTAGATAGATTGAAAACCAGAATGGGCTGGGCCTGGTGGCTCACGCCTGTAATTTCAGCACTTTGAGAGGCCAAAGTGCGAAGATTGCTTGAGCCCAGGAGTTCGAGACCACCCTGGCAACATAGTGAGACTGTCTCTACAAATTGAACCTGGAAACCGTCATTATCAGCAAACTGACAAAAAAACAGAAAAACAAACACCGTATGTTCTCACTCATAAGTGGATGTTGAACAGTGAGAACACATAGACACAGGGAGGGGAACATCACACACTGGGGTCTGTTGGTGGATGGGGGCCTAGGGGAGGGATAGCAGGAGGTAGGGAGATTGGGGAGGGATAACATTAGAAGAAATACCTAATGGAGGTGACGGGGGGATGGAGGCAGCAAACCACTATGGAATATATATACCTATGTAACAATCCTGCAAGATCTGCACATGTGCCCCAGAACTTAAAGTATAATAATTTAAAAAAAGAAAAGAAAAAAAAATACAGAATAGTTCTATTTTGCTAATCTAATAAGGGAAAGTACTTTCCCAAATTATCTTCAATTAAAAGAAATAAGTTCTATGAGATTGTATTTAGTTCCTAGTTTTACTCTTAAAATTTACAGAAATAATTATCTTATAAAATCTCAATACATTTTATTCTGTTGCATAAGAGGAAACTTAGATTTATCCCCCTGAAAGAGGTGCCACAAACTTCTGTTAGAATTATATCTGATACAAAATATTTTCATAGTGCCATAGTTAAATTAAGAAGCTGTGCGGTATTTCAGAAGGATGGTTTTAAAGCTTACAAAACATGAGTTACATCTCATCTGGTAAGTGAATCAGCAAGATGCTAATGAGGTTAGAGAAATGTGACTGGCCCAGTCACAAGTAAAGAGAGAGTTGGCTAAATTCCAACACAGAATATGATTCTCAGATGTTGTGCAGAATTTGGGAAGTGGGTCATCTCTTTCAGCCCAAGTTAGTTTGCCAATTGGGTAATTATTACTCAAGTATAATAAAAATTACACTAAAAATTCATGACACTCCAAAATTAAGCAATTGACAGCATCTGTGTGCTAATAGCATGGAATTAATGTAGGGATAGTGCTTGCTTGGGTAGGTGCTGTGGAGCCAGATGCCTGAGTTAGAATCCCAGCTCTGCCATTTCTGGTTATTAACCCAAGACAAGCTTTCCAAGCTTCAGTTCCCTTAATTGCAAAATGGAGAGGATAATAGTACCTACCACTAAACATTATGTGAGTGCAGTCACGTAAAGACCTTACAAAGGCCCTTTGCACGTTGGACTCAATAAAAGCTATGAAAACCCAACTCTGCGTGTGGGTGCTTATATATTTGTAATATGTATGAAACAACTATGTTTTAACAAAAGATTTCGTAACTGCCTTTTATAAGTTTATGCAAATGCAGGAAATTATGCCTTTTATTTCTATGATGAGCTCATTCCTGTACTTTGCCTCCATAGCTGGAAAAATAATTTGATCTTTAAAAATAAAATGACAGGGGAAGCTGCTGGACTAGCTGGTCTCCATTTGCTCCTCCAGATCCATTCGCTTCTGTCTTGTGCCTTGTTATGCTGCAGAAGGTTGACTTCTACTTTCTCTGGCCCCAAGTCTCCCTTGCCTTCTTGTTTCTGTTGGGTTTGTCCAATGGGGAGCACTGCCAGGAGATAGGAGAGTAAGAGGATGAAAGGATCAAAGTCTTTTTCTGCTTATTCCCTCCCTCCCAGTTTAAGCGTTGGGTGTGAATTATTTCTCCATGGAAGGAACAGCCCCCTCAAAAGGCCAAGACTCTTACTTTGTTCCACAAATTTTTCTCCTTTCCTCTTTCAGTTTAGACCTGCTAAACCCATCTAGCTGTTCTTAGTGCCTGAGTAAGGGTGCTTCATGATCTCTTGTTACATCCCTTGTCTTTTTATTAAACTCCATTCAATGATTTTTTTTTTCTGTTGGGGTTCTGACTGATCCAGATGCCTTTAGTTTACTTAATTTTTTTCTCTAATTTGTTAGTACTCTTAAGGTTTACCTTAAATTGCCCTATTTTTAAGTTACATATTTTAGATAATAATATGCCTATTTAGAATCATTTTAAAAAATAAACTAGAAATTATCATAATGTCCAGATTGTTTAACCCCTGCTCCAATATGTAAATTCTGTGTATTGTAAGAATTTCTTAAAAATGTAGTTATATAATTTATTAGTACCACTTAAGAGTGGGGTTGGATACTAACTAAAGAAAGATCAATTCTAAATTAGAATGCCAGAAACACAGGCAAAGCCTTGAAATTGATGAATAGCAAACTCTTTTGCCCTGGCATGAAGTTTTGTTTTGTTCTGTTTTGTTTTTAAAGAACTGGTTCCCTCATAATTGTTGGCACCATTATCAATGGCATGTACCTATTATCTCATATATTACTGTCTACATGTAGATATATGAGGTCTCATATATCTTAATAATCTCACTTTATTATAAGTAACTATCATAGTAGACTCTTGGGTATTCTGCCGTCTGAAAATGTAGCTTGGAAAATATCAGTGGCTAAGCATTTTTGGTTTTAAGGGATAATAAAGTGAAAGACTACCTTTTTCCCTCTATGCTGAAGCCAATAAGCTGAATTATTTATTAGTATGCTACAAAAGTAAAGCAAATGCACTGAACTGAGGAAATGGTATGAAACCCAAGTATATCTCCCATAGAAATGTGACTCACAAAAATAAATGGTCTTACTTCTAGTATAGGATATTTAACAAAATCACCAGATAGAGTAGAGCTACAGTATTATTACAAAGACTGCATTACCACTTCAGCTGAGGTCTTGCCCAACCCTTGCCATTCTATATATTATTTAAAATGGATAGAAAACAAAGTATCTTTCAAACAGTAACTAGAAGGGCAAAAGAAACTTGGTTCAGCTATGCTAGAAAGAATCGTGTGTACTCATAGGATATGAACAACAACAAAAAAAGCATGAATAGAACTGCTCAATTATGAGCAATGTGAATGGAAGTATCATTAAAATATACAAACATATTACAGTAAAATAAAATGAAATATGCAAGAAAGAAGAAGAAACTAAGAAAAGAATGTAAATTTTAAAAGAAAGATAAATACCCCAATATAGATGAAAACATACTTCAAAGAATGAGAAAATGCATCACAATGTCACCTTAGAGAATAACCTAATAAGAACTTGAATTCAAGAGCTCAAAGACAACATGATGAACAATAAAGGAGAAAATTGGGCAGTTATAGATTTAAGAAAACAATAGGAGGCTATAGATGTAATCACAGAAACAAAAAGGTAAAATAGAAAATAGACCAGTAAAAATTGACACACACACAATAGGGAATGGTTTTCACTTAAAGAAAATGGTGACTGGCTACTGAATGGTAAAATTTGAGATAATTTTTAAATATTTATGTCATTTTCACTTTTCTAACATTTAAATGTTTTGTGGTAAACATGTTTAAGTTTTATAAGTAAAAGACTGACCTAAAAAACTAGGTGGTACATTATAGCAGACATTGTTAGTGCCCCGCCTACATCCCTCCAGAAATGTGGGCTCCAGCTGATGCTCAACCAACCCCAAGGTCCTCATTTCTTTGCCCAGGCTCCCAGCGACCCTGCCACCCCAGCACCCTGCCCCACTCTTGGAAAACTGCTATACCCCACGACACACGGACAATAGTCCAGAAATGGTGGAAGGTTAACATATCACCCCAGCAGCCTTAAATCCACCTACCTTGAACTTCAGGTAGGAAGTTTCTCCATGAGATTAACTCTAGTTACCCACTGGCAGTTTCATGGGCCCACCCCCTTGCTTGTGTCCCCTGCTCATCTTAAATTATTTGCATTCAAGTCCTTGTCTTAGAATATGCTTTTGGAAAATCTAATATGTACATCATACAAAAATAATACAAATATAGTAATGAAAATAATAAACACTGAAATTTTGAAAGTTTGTCAAAACAATTTTGGGCAATTATATGATTATTTTATAACTTTTGTTCACTTTATGGTTTTAAATTTTTCAATTACAAAGAAAAAAATTATAAATAAAAGGAGAAGTAAAAGATATAAACTAAACTAAAACACTGAAACAAACATTCTCAGTGTAAAATAATAACCAATTTCTATACCTAAGCAGCACTAAGTTGCAAGCCATTTCCCTTGCCAATGTCAATTTTACATGATGAGTCTGGAGGTTCATACCATTCACTATCATCCTCAGGTCTGTATCTTCTTCCCTAGTTCCACCTCTTTCCCTATCAATTGTTTTGATCCTGTTAATCTTTTGGAATTATACTGTCACAATATTGTACTATCCCATCTTATTTTGTGCCTAGATAGTACATTGTGTATATCAGAAAAGTCTGTTTTTCAAAAAAAAAAGCAATTTATGTAAAAACAATAAAGTATGAGACTAATAAAAACTCATTAACACTATTTATTTCAATTTAATAATTTCATAAATTATATCCAGAAACATAATGGAATTCATTCAAGATCGAGGAGCTAGTTAAAAATGTGAAAATTGTCAGAATTAAAATGGAGTCAATTCTGTTAAAAACCCTGACAGATGGAGCTAGGGAAGGCAATGAAGAAAGGGTTCTCATGCACAAATGCCTGACAACAGGAATTGTCAGAAAAGACTGCAAAACCACAATCTTGCACAAAGGCCATTGCAACCTTACACACACACAAAAATACTTCTGCAAGGATATCTGCCCAGCAACTGCCTATCTAACCTCAAACTGGTGCCATCCTTATTATTGACCCTTGTAACCAATGATAATTATCTCAAAATAACTGTGTACTCCTCTTTATTTTTCTTTAAAAGCCTTTGTCTTTCTTTACCCACCTGAATAATTACATAGTTTACTATGGCATGTGTATTCCCATTGCAATGCCCATTGCTGAATAAATATCATTTTCTGTTAGAGTGCTTATTCTTTAGATTAATAAAAGCAACCAGGACCTGAACCAAATCAGGTCTCCCTAATTTTAGCCCAATTATTTTCAAAGTAACTCTTCATTCCAAATCCCCTTTTAAGCCTACTTCCTTATCCAAATGCTTGGTAGACATTGATGTGAGGGTGACAGAAAAACAGCAGGGCAATAAGAGAAGCAATACATAAAGCTTAACATAGTAAAGCTCATGATGGCTTACTCAGGATTCAATATGATTCATTAATTTCTGCAGAAGGGACATGGGTGCATCTGATGGATTGAACGGGAACATTGATGCAATAAGTAGCAAGTCTCAACAGGGCTGAACCAAATCCATCCATCCATGTCTGACTAGTTTCTCTTCTAGGTTAAGGGTTAGTTGCAATCTTTGCCACAACCCCTCTTCCTCTTTTGTCCTAGAAGGTCAAAGCTCTGCAGTTAAGAAGAAAACTACACTAATGAAACTTTTAGATGCCTTGAAAAAAGATACTTCTTCCAGAATTCTAATATCATTCCAAGGCTGGATGTGAAAATTTAGGATGTGAGAACAACATCACAGTTCAAGGTTAGTATTTCTGAAGGATAAAGAAAAGCAAAACATTAAAATATCTCCAATCATCTATTTTCTGTTTTAGTATACTTTCTTATTTTTTTAAAAAAGAGAAGTAGAAAGAAAAATAAAATCATCTTTATTACACGATATTTAAGGTCAAATGAAATCACATGAGTTCATATATGGAAAAGTACCACATGTGGCCTATTATGTCTTTTTATGTTTTCTGCCTGTCACAGTCTTCTAAAGCTAAACTTTGAAATTAAAGTTCTTATGTCATAAATTATTTTTACAAATTGTTGAATTATGTATTGTGTACATAATACAGTTTTAATCAGTATGGACAGTGTAGAGATGGGTAAAATGCTATCCTTGCAAACAAGAAGTTTATATTCTATTTAATGAAAAATATAGTTAGCATAACAAAAAAATCAAAATAATTAAATGCTATTTGAGGTTGCCCAGGGTTGCTGGGGGAGGGATGAATAGGTAAAGCACAGTAAATTTTTAGAGTATTGAAAATACTCTGTGTGATACTATGGATACATGTCATTATGCGTTTGTCTAAACCAATAGAGTGTACAACACCAAGAGTGAACCCTAATGTAAACTTTGGGTAATTATGATGTGCCAATGTAGACTTATCAGTGGTAACAAATGCACCAATTTGGTAGGGGATGTTAATAATGGGAGATGCTACACATATGTGGGGGCAGGAGGCATATGGAAAATCTCTGTACCTTCTCAATTCAATGATGAACCTAAAACTTCTCTAAAAAGTAAAGTCTGAAGAAAAGTAGGATATTATGAATACATGCCTGTTTACTTGATATTGGGTATGTATGTATGGGGAATTAGGCTGTATACCCATTTTACTTTTTGAATTTTATACTATACAAATTTCTTAGTAAAAATAAAACATACCAGGAAAGGGAGATGGAAGGAAAAAAAGGAAAAAATAAAAATAAATTTTAAAATGCAGCTTGAAAGATTTGCTTTATTAATAAACTCAATCCTTCATGCTGGAGTGAGCTACACTATCTAATGGCATGCAGTCCATGGTATCTTTGGTATCTGTTTTCTTCCTGTTTTTCTTGAGTTTGTTTGAATGCTTTGTTTTAAAATTCCAGTCTTCACTTGACTGTATTGCCAGAATTAAGGGAAGAATTGAAAAATCTATCCTCAGCCCACAATATTAAAAGGAGAGGATTCCGTTGATGTCCCCACACTGTTGGCTGTATCCATATGAGACACTTGAGAGAAAGGTGAATGAATGAAGACCAGACCTCAGAACTCTCCAATACATATTTATACCCTCTAGTGGAATTTTCCTCCCTTTCCTCATCTTGAGAAAGCTGTGTTTGCTTTTAATGAAGTAAGTACAGATATTTCTGTTTTTAGAAAAATGTCTAGTGTAAGTACAGAGGAAGAAGTGATTACTTCTAATTGAAGAGTAGAGTGAGGAAGGCTTTTTAAGGAATTCAAAGTTTGAGCTCAGGCTTGAAGAATTTCCACAGTGAGGATGTGGGAAAGACAGTCCAGGCTGAGGTGGCAGCACCAGCTAAGGCCCAGGGATATGAAAAGGACCAATTGAGGAATACCTCAAATGCCATTAGGCCTGACTCTGATGTTTCTAGTCTGGATATTTGGGAGAATAATATGCTATTAACTAGGACTAGGATATATGATGAAGTTTTGTTTGAGGAATTATGAGTTGGGGAAATTTTAGTAGTATATTGGAGTCAGCATAAATATCTCCTCCCAACTTTGCATTCAGTGATGTTAAGTCGACATCTTGAAACAGGCCATGATGAGAGTATTTACACTGTTGAAACTGGCAAATGCTACAGAGTATCACTGGTTGGAGTGATGGTGAAACACCTCTATGACATTTGTCAACCGGATCAGTGACTTAGGAAACAAGTCAAGGCCAAAGATAGGACCTTGTATTCATCTCTAAAGAAATGACTAAAGATGTAAAGAATTTTAGAGTGAGAAAGACTGAATTTGAGATTGGGAGAGACTGCATTATGATAAATGGGATAGAAACCAGAGAGATTCTTGAGAGATATTTACTTTAAAAGGGTCAATAAAGAAGGATTCTATAAAGGAGACAAGAATTATGGAAGTAGGAGACACATTGGCATAGGTTAACTTATCAAGGATAAAAGACAAAAGTGTTAGTGGAGCAGAACTAATAGCCATCATCATCATCATCATCACAGCCCACATTTACTTAACAAGTATTACATGCCAAGGAATATACCATATGTTTTATAAATTATCTAATTTAAATTTCAAGTATCAAAAGAAGTAAATACTATTATGCTTATTTGACATAGAAGGAAACTAAAGCTTAAATTGTTTAAGTAGCCTGTGCAAAAAGAAACAGCTGGTAACTGGCAATAGCTGAGATGCAGACTAAGCTTTGTATCAGTCCAAACTTTATAATCTTAGAAACCAACTCAAAGTTATTTCAGAGATCATTTAATTATAACAGACCACTGAAACCTCACATAGTTTTACTGTACTACTCCATTCTCATGCTGCTGATAAAAACATACCCAAGACTGGGTAATTTTAAAGGAAAAAGATTTGATAAACTCACAGTTCCACACAGCTGGGGAAGCCTCACAATCATGGTGGAAGGCAAAGGAAGAGCAAAGGCATGTCTTACATGATGGCAGTACATTTCCCTTCCACACTGCCCTCGCAGAGGTTTTCCATGAGGGCACTGTCCCCAGAGCAGTCTTCTGGCTGGGCATCCAGGCATTCCCATATATCCTCTGGAATCCAAGTGGAGGTTTCCAAACCTCAGTTCTTGACTTCTATGCCCCAACAGGCCAAACACCATGTGTAAGTCACCAAGGCTTGGGGCTTGCACCCTCTGAAACAATGGTCTGGGCTGTATGTTGGACTCTTTCAGTCATGGCTGGAGCTGAAACAGCTGGGATACAGGGTACCATGTTCAGAGACTGCATAGAGCAAGGGGAGGGGGGTCCTAGGCCCAGCCTATGAAACCATTTTTCCCTCCTAGACCTCCAGGCTTGTCATGGGAGGGGCTGCCATGAAGGTCTCTGACATGCCCTAGAGACATTTTCCTCATTGTCTTGGTGATCAGTATCTGGCTTTTTGTTGCTTACTGCAAATTTCTGCACCCAGCTTGAATGTCTCCCCAGAAAATGGGGATTTTTCTTTTCTACTGCATTGTCAGGCTGCACATTTTTCAAATTTTTGTGCTCTGTCACCTCTTGAATGCTATGCCACTAAGAAATTTCTTCTATCAGATACCCCAAATCATCTCCCTCAAGTTCAAAGTTCCACAGATCTGTAGGGCAGGGGCAAAATGCTGTCAGTGTCTTTTCATAGCAAGAGTGACCTTTCTCCAGTTTCTAACAAGTTCCTCATCTCCATCTGAGACCATCTAAGCCTGGACTTCATCGTCCATATCACTATCATCATTTTGGTCAAAACCATTTAACAAGTCTCTAGGAAGTTCCAAACTTTCCTATATCTTCCTGTCCTCTTCTGAGCCCTCCAAACTGTTCCAATCTCTGCCTGTTACCCAGTTCCCAAGTAGTTTCCACATTTTCTGGTATCTTTACAGCAGTGCCCCACTCTTCCAGTTCAAATTTACTGTATTAGTCAATTCTCATGCTGCTAATAAAGACATACCCAAGACCGGGTAATTTATAAAGGAAAGAGGTTTAGTGTACCTCCTAATTGCCTCACGTGGCTGGGAAGGCCTCATAATCATGGTGTAAGGCAAAGGAAGAGCAAAGGCATGTCTCATATGGCAACAGAAAAGAGGGCCTGTGCAGGGGAACTGCCCTCTTATAAAACCATCAGATCTTTTGAGACTTATTCACTATCATGAGAACAGCACAGGAAAAATCTGCCCCCATGATTCAGTTACCTCCCACCAGGTCCTTCCCATGACGTGTGGGGATTATTACAATTCAACGTGAGATCTGGGTGGGGATCCAGAGCCAAACCATATCATTTACTTCCTGATTTTGGCCATTTCTATGATCACTAATAGAGAATATGGTAGAAAAGCACAAAACAGAGAAGTAGCTGTATCTTTGTTTTTAGTTTGCAGTTCAAACCAAAAATAAATTAAGAACTTGGAAACAGAGATGGCTTACATAAAACAAGCTGTTAAAGTTTTCTGTAAACACTAATTGTCCAGGGTCCAGTTTCCCAGTTGTGAAAGCTAATTAAAAGTTTCGATATTATCCAACACTTTAGTTACAGTAGTCTTTTACATTCTTCATCTGACTGGCTTTATAGTGTCATAGAAACTCCCAAGTAAGTTAGTTTAACTTAGTCATCACCACTTTTAAGAGTGAAAATGTTAAAAACATAAAGAAAAACGTTTTAATGAATAAAGAGTTATAGAAAAAAGTTGATATCTTAAGTTATTTGAATGATTAGCTGTGGTGCTCCTTTTGAGAGAGGAGAGTTTTCTTGAAATATGACTATTTTAAAATTTATACTATATAATATTTTTATGATATTACTATAAAACTTCAACCTATTACAACCTTTTCTCCTGCATTTGTTGCCCACATGTTGACTTGTAGTTACATGTGACATAAGACAAACCTATAAAAAAAAGTAAGACTTTTATAGTTCTTACCATGTGATAGGCATTGTTCTAAGGACTTTACATATATTAAATACTTTACTGCAACATCCCTTATAAGGAAGGTCCTTTTATCATCCTCAATTTACAGATGGAAAAAAAAAAAGAGGCATAATTAACTAATTAGACCAGGATTCAAAAGGGTTTCAAACCCAGGCAGTCTTCTGAATAATGCTCTCTCAACCACTATATACAAAAACCCTTTTATAGGATGAAGCTTATTAATATAATAGCTTATATATAGTTAAATCTGATTTTACAATGTTCAAGTGATCCACATTTCTAATTTGTAAACACAGCTAAAGTTATAAATTGTAAAAACTCGAAGTGATTTCTCTGATTACCTTTAAAAGGACTAGAAAAATACTCCCAACATTTCAAGGTGTGTCAATTGATGCATAATTCGTTTACTTATTTAAAGTTAGTAAAATAGGGCCAAGCGCGGTGGCACATGCCTGTAATCCCAGCAGTTTGGGAGACCGAGGTGGGCATATCATTTGAAGTCAGGAGTTCAAGACTAGCCTGACCAACATGGTAAAACCCTGTCTCTATTAAAAATACAAAAAAATTTACTGGGCATGGTGTTGCACACTTGTAATCTCAGCCACTCAGGAGGCTGAGGCAGGAGAATCACTTGAACTCAGGAGGCAGAGGTTGCAGTGAGCCAAGATGGCACCACTGCACTCCAGCCTTGGTGACAGAGCAAGACTCCATCTCAAAAACTAACTAAATAAATAAAGTTAGTAAAATAGTTTCTAAAAATTTTAAATTATTTCTAATTTTTAAAGAAAATTCTTAGACTATATTGCCTATAATGTGCAATATAACTATTATACTATAAATGAAATCTCAAATCTGATCTAATTCACCTTGTTATAATTGTTTTTCTTTACTTTTATGGCATATTCAGTTATTTATGACTGATATAATGCCGAATTTATAGTCAAGAATACACACCTTCAATTACAGCATTATGCCAATGGCAAATACAATTCACTCTACAGTAATTCTATAAATTCTAGTTTCTAGTCTTCATTCACGTGTGTTACCAGAATTAAAAGAACTACAAAATCAATCCTCAGACCAAGATATTAAAAGAGAAGAAATTCTAGTTTTTCCATCATCTAAATGAAAAGTAAACAATTATTTCATGTACCTCTCTATTTGACATTGTGTTGACAACATATTGGGATAAAAGCATAACATGTTCCCTTTTCCTTTGGATGTTAGGGATTGGATAGATGCTGTCAACATTAGCTAAAGACTGTGGTGGAAGGTATGTATTTTGAAACACAGCTGCCAAGACAATTACTCACTTTCACTTTATCTAACCTAATCTGCGGCTTTGCCTGTCACACAACCATAATCACTAGAGAAAGTCACCTTTTACTGAGTAATCGTTGCTTGTGAAAAATATCTTACCTTTTAGAAGAATTGGCAATTGTGGCTAATTGCTAAAGCTAATGCTACTTTCTCAATGCATCAAAATATCTTATTAATATATATTTTTGGAAGTACAAATGTACCCAGTTTCTCATCTTTCACAGTGAGAAGTCAACAAATGCATTAATTCTTTTTTTTTTTTTTTTTTTTGAGACAGAGTCTTGCTCTGTCATCCAGGCTGGAGTGCAGTGGTGCAATCTCAGCTCCCTGCAACCTCTGCCTCCCAGGTTCAAGTGATTCTCCTGCCTCAGCCTCCCGAGTATCTGAGATTACAGGCATGTGCCACCATGCCTGGCTAATTTTTTGTATATTAAGTAGGGATGGGGTTTCACTGTGTTAGCCAGGATGGTTTTGATCTCCTGACCTCAAATGATATACCCGTCTCAGCCTCCCAAAGTGCTGGGATTATAGATGTGAGCCACCGTGCCTGGCTGCATCAATTCTTTTTTTAAAATAATTCTCTTCAATTTGATGTCAAGTCAACCTTAACTTTTCTGGGTAATGTAAACTGCTGCTGAAATTAGGCAGGTATGAATTTCAATCTTGATTCTATTATAGATTGTTCAGCTGGGCTCTCTTGTGCTTTTAGCACCTGCTTGCTTTCCTTTGCATTCAGGATCTCTCACAGGAGGATGATGAATCAATTTATTAGGAATTCTTTAACTGAGTTTCAAGAGGTTTCTTTGTTTTTTTTCCTTCCTTCCTTCTTTCTTTCTTTCTTTCTTTCTTTCAATATGGACTTGGTAAGTGTATAAATTACAAGCATTTAACCTTTAAAACAACTAAATCACTAAACAAAACACAGCATTTATAAGTTCAGCAATACAGGATGCAGTCTGCCAGAAAATTTTTCTTACATTTAGGAAACCACTGTGTAAAACCTTAGACTTCTGAGTTAGCATCAATCTTTTTATCTTACATTTCTGATCTCTGGAAGCCTGGTTGTCAAAAGTACTCTGTCTTAGTTTGTAACAAAGATGGAGACATTTGCCTTTTCCTATCTCCACTCAAAAAGTTGGACAAATACATAGAACTGTATCTGACCATCTGGGTTTCATTTTAACTTTTACTTTATATTCTGATTCTTTTCCTCCTCTACCAATTACACTGAAGAAATCAAAAAAGTGAACAGTAAAACTCCTGTGAAAGAATCACTCCAGGGATCTCGGAATTGTCTTGGATATCAAGGTGAAAGGAAACTTATTCTCTGTGATATCTGAAACAACAGGACTGATAATTTAAAGCCCTTATACCAATAGTTTTTATCACATATAAAGGTCCATAATGGAACTTGAGAGAATCCTATATGAATTTCTAACTCTTCATACACACTATCTATCATAAACATTGAAAACATTATGAAATAATCTGAAATGAATATGATTAGATATATTTTTAGTAGTAGCCTACTTGAGAAATAATATTAAACCAACAAGACTACTTTAAAGAACATGCAGTATCCCAAAGCTGTAAGAGGCAAACAAGATTGTTTCATTCCTGGCTCCAAACTCTTGGCTTTTTACTTTCACTATTATACATGCCTCTGTAACTCTCAAATTTGGCACATTTTTAGACTCTTCTCCTGCCATTTTGTATATTGGTTCCTGATATGGTTTGGCTCTGTGTCCCCTTCCAAATCTCATGTCGAATTGTAATCTCATGTGTTGAAGGAGGGGCCTGGTGGGAAGTGACTGAATCACAGGAGTGGATGTCCTTCTTGCTGTTCTCCTGATACTGAGTGAGTTCTCATGAGATCTGGCTGTTTCAAAGTGGGTAGAACTGGCTAGGTGTGGTGGCTCATGCCTGTAATCCCAGCACTTTGGGAGGCCGAAGTGGGCAGATCACGAGGTCAAGAGATTGAGACCATCCTGCCAACATGGTGAAACCCCGTCTCTACTAAGAATACAAAAATTAGTAGGTATGGTGGTGCGTACCTGTAGTCCCAGCTACTCAGGAGGCTGAGGCAGGAGAATCGCTTGAACCCTGGAGGCAGAGGTTTTAGTGAGCCGAGATCACGCCACTGCACTCCAGCCTAGTGACAGAGTGAGACTCCGTCTCAAAAAAAAAATAAAGAAAAAAGTGAAAAAATGTGAGTAGAACCTCCCCCTTCACTCTCATCCTGCTCTGCCATATGAAGAAGATGCTTGCTTGCCCTATACTTTTCACCATGATTGTAAGTTTCCTGACACCTCCCCACAATGCTTCCTGTACAGCCTGTGGAATTGTGAGTCAATGAAACCTCTTTTCTTCATAAATTACTCAGTCTCAGGTAGTTTTTTTTATAGCAGTGTGAGAACAAACTAATACAGTTACCCTGCCAGTGATGACCCCTGCCAGTGATGAGGTTATGTGTTAACCCCCTTAATCTCACTGTCTCTCCTATCCTCAGAGGCCAGTAATTGGCTTTTCTGTAAAAATGGAGGATTTGCAGCTTCCCTTTTGCTTCACAGACATCTTCAGAAAGAAACTTGAATTTGACATGTTCAAAACTGAATTTACTGTCATCCAGACAAGCCACATCTTTCTTTTGACTTCTGTATTTCTGACCACATCACCAGCATTCTTCCAGTTACCCAAACTTCTTTACCCCTTTCTCTTCATAACATTAAGCCACATAGGCTCCACCTCAAAATTCTCACATCCTTTTTAGCTTTTCTATGCCAAGCCTAATAACCTCACAACTGGTTCCCCAGCCACCAACTCTTACTATTTCAGTCAGGCCTGTGAACCACTTTTCAAATAATTATTTTAAATAACAGATCCAATAATATTACTTCTTTAACAAGAAGTCCTCAATGTTTCTCACTGCCTACCAACTTAAAATAAATTCTCTCTCTGGCATTCAAGATTATCCAAAAGATATCTGGCACTTATCTTGTTCTACACTCTACACCCTGATTTGGAAGTTAAACTCTCACCATGCTCAATAGCCCTATCTTCTCTGAACAGACCTGAACTTGGTTGTCTTGCTGTCTTTCTTTTTTTTTTTTTTTTTTTCCCTCCGCCAAGGATGATCCTAGTCCCTTCTATCCAGAACAACACTTTCCAATAGAACTTTCTGTGAGAATGGAGATGTTCTACGGTTTTGTGCTGATGAATACAGTAGCCAGAAGCAACATGTGATCATTAACTCTTGGACATGTGGCTAGTGCAACTGAAGAGTTAACTTCTTAATTTTATTTTATTCTAATTAATTTAAACTTTCACATGTGGCTGGTGGCTACTGGACAGTGCAAGTCTAGATGCTGTTTTCATTTTATAGAATTTTCTCCATCCTCTAGTGCCCAGGTCAACCCTCTACTCTGATGCCTTCACTGATTTCCCTGGTTGGGATAACACATTTTTGACTCTTACAATAATGTAACTCTGTCTTTTTCCCAGCTTGTATTACTAAGTAAGATAATATGAAAAAAAAAAAAAAAGCAGTGATGACAGGCCTAGATTCTGGATGCACATTGTGATAAGCTATCTGTGTAATTTTGGACAATTTTTCTCATTTCTCCAAGCTTCAGTTTCATCATTGATCATTTCATCATATCTTAAAAAATTGTGAGGATTAAATAAGAAAAAAACAAGTAAAATACTTAGTTTGGTTTTGTGATAAGTATTTGTATGCAAATCATTGATAAATTCTTTACAATTATGAATTCAGTATCTATTGAGCACTCACTCATCACTTTGGATGCCAAAGTAAGTAAAATACTGTCCTTGCCATCCTTGAACTCATAGACTGATGTGGCAATGATTCTTATCTTATGTGTCCTTCTGCATTTTGAGTCCTGAAGAGCAGAAGTTGCACTTTCTTTATCTTTAGGGCCTGCTAAGAGCCTTGAATGATATTAGGTACATAAAACACTATCAACAAATATTTGTTAAAGGAGTGTTAATCTCCTCCCCCACCCTTTTTAAAACATAGGCTTTGTTTGTACTTCCCCAATGACATCTATTTTATTCTATCTTGTATTACAGTTGCTTGTTTGCACAATTAATCTTTCCTTTCCCTACCTCTCAAAGACTAATCAATATATATTTGAGGACAGTGTCTACCTCATTGCTTTCGATGTTCATATTATATAATCATTGTATTCCTCAGGAATTCAGTAATTGCTTCTCTCCCTTTTCCTTTTCTAGTAAATAAATGGAATTTAAAGCTAAACTGAGGTATCGAGAAATAAAAACAGGGATTTCTATTGTTCTCTGCACATGTATCCTGTGGCAAGGTTAAACAGCACACTGACTTTACCAGTTCTTTTCCCATGCTTACTTTCAGATATTTCTCTATGAAGTAGACTGTCCCCTGGATTGTGCAGTATAAAACAAATGTTTAGTTTTTTAGGTTTTTTTTTCTTTTTTTAAATAACGTTCTGAACATTGTTAATACATGGCTCATTATTTTAGATTTCTATGGATAGAAATGCTCCCACATTATAGCTATGACTTTGTGTCCCTAAGAATTGAGAATATATTTTATGTGATCTTTATGTAATTTTTTATACAATAATTAATACCTGTCTAGTGTACACTGATTATAAAACTTACTCGTGGAAAGATTTTTGGTGATATGGAGTGATTTGCCTAATCTTGTTTCATTTTTACTTTCTAAATCTTATTTTACAATTATAATTTCTATTATTTGAATGCATAGGTCTCATCTCTACTAGCCATAGTAAAGTCATCTTTATTACTCTAAAACACCAATTGCTTCTGAATCATGAAACTCTGTTAAAGCAAAGATTTTTTTAAATTTATGATTAAAAGTTATCCTTGATTTTTCATCTCAGAACTGTAAGTTGTAAAATACAACCACCACCAAATAGTTTGCAAGTAATAAAAATCTCTTTAAATATAAAGGAAAATGGCATTAATTAAAAGTTTTTAAAGTGAAAATTATGCTTATAAAAATCAAAAGTAATTTTTAGCCTAAAGCCAGCAAAATATAACTACTAAAAATAATTTACAGTTTAAAAAATAAAATTAAAAAAAGAAAGACTATGAATTTGACTCAAGTTAGGATAAAGTGTAACTGCATCAGTTCACTTTCTTTTCTAATATTTCCTACTAATTAGAAGCATATGAAAAATACATCTAAACACCAAATAAAAATTTTAGCTTGAGGTCTGGGCAGTATTTACACTCTTGAAATTATTTACCACTGCCAAATAAGCTTTAAACTGGGTATATTTTAGTAATTTTGGGTTAAATCATTGGTGTTTTTGTGAAATTCAACTAGTGTTATATGATCCTGTCGAACTGAGGCTTTGTACTTTTCATACACACTCTTCAGAGAAGATAATTACACACTGAGAAAACCTTGTCAATCAATCAGGTGGATTTCTGAAAGCAAATTACTATTAAGAGGCAAAGTACTTTTGTCATATTTGCTGGAATTTGCTGGAAAATCACATGGAAGCATGTGATTTTTTTTATAGAGTCTCAAGCTTATATTATTTATAATATTCTTCAACAGAGTAGATGATTTCCTTATTATCAACTGGGTGACCTTCCAGAATCTATTAGAATTTCTATAACCCTTAAATACCCAGTTGTATAATAGCACAAAATTAACAGAAAATTGTCATTGAGTGATTATTTGTATAAAAACTGCTTTTATCACTTTCTTTTTGGAATAAAAATGTTTTAAAGGGCACATTTTCACTTAGGAAATGCTGAAATAAACTTCTTTAACATGGGAAATTAGAAATATATAAAGGATATCTTAAAATATTACATTGGCAGCAGGGAAGTGAGTTAAAAAGGAAATGAGTGGAATTTCATAAAGTATACCTAACTTAAAAAAAAACTATTAATCTGTTCAAGTCAGTTTTCATATTGCTAGCTAGAATCTGATCTCTTTATTGAATCGATTTGTTGTTGAATAATATTAGTGCCCTTTTTTCATATTAAATATAGAATGACTATAAGAAGTCAGTGTTACCAAAGATAGTGGAAATTTGATTTCCTTGAAATCTTTGCTGCTTTTTATTTGGGGTCACCATTTATTTCTGCATTCTTTTTAAAACTCATTTTTCTGAATAAACTTAAGATTACCTAAAAGGCTTAAATAACTTCAATACTTAAAAGAGCTTATCTGCCCTGGTCCCCTCCTTTTTCAGAGAATGAAATGAAGACCTATACAGATTGAGCAAAGTGATTGAAATATAGACGTTATATGTGTTACATCCCACTCCCTTCCTGCTTCTGGAGGATTTTGTTACAAGCTTTCAGCCCCTCAATGGCCGATGGGTCTAGAGATCTTAATATTTCTTTGCTTTCTACCTCTATTTTCCTTAGCTCATAGCTATCATCTGAATACAGTTGGCAATCTACTCTTGAATTTTTTCCCTCTGAATAACATTAGATTCTTCCATTTCTTCCATTCAATGGTGGCAAAAATACTAATATTTTATGAATGAACTGCTTTGTCTCCAAGTTTACAACCAAACTTGTATCTATTAGATTTAAAATCCACTATATTCTGCTAAACAAACCATCCCCAAGCTCATGGCAATAGGCATTTATTTCTTGTTCACACATTTGCAATTTGGTGAAGTTTGGTTGATCTAGGCTGGTTGGTGCCACACTGTGGGCTAAAGGTCTATCCTATGGGTTTCTCTTTCTTCTTGGGCTACTTACATGAGCATGTTATTTTCATGGCCTAAGGCAAAAGGCTGCATCTTATTTCCCAAGCACATTTTAAGCTTCTGCAAGCTTCATGTCACCAACATCTCATTGGCCAAAACAAGTGACATACCCAAACCCATCACTGACAAGGCAGGGAAGATATTCCTCTCAAAGAGGTGAGGCCATTGGGCAGTGAGTGAACACTTGCTGAACAACAATTTTATCTGTAAACAAGTTTTAGAACTACTGCAAACTATACTGATATAATAGTCTCTTCAGATGTATTTAAATAATTTTCAGTAAATATTTGCTGAATATTAACTGTGTGCCAAAACTATTCAATCCCTTGCTTTAAGAACACTCTTCTGAAATTTAAATTGTTTTTTTTTTTGGGGGGGTCAATTTTTAGCTAATCTTTTTCCTTTCATTGTCTATAATTGTTTTTCTTTGCATAGCAGTAATATCCCTCAAAGTCCATGAACCAAACCTGCCTGTGATTTAATTATTCACTTAATTTCCTTTCTTCTTCTATCTTAAGTTTTACTCTGTTCGTTATGTTCTTACTAAAAGTACACAAATTGGTTAGGTTCTTTCCATCTATTTTTTCTTTAAGACTCCAAATGCAGCTGAAACATACTTTATACTAAGGCCCACTTATACCACTTTACTTTAAACTTATGCTGAAATATTGCACATCAAGACCTTATGGTCATCCTAATTTGATTCAGAATGGTGCTATAAACAGGGTCAAACTATGTATTCTGGGTCCAGCCTGCCTGGGTTCCAGTCCTGGCTGTGCCAATTACTCTTGAGCAAGTACTTTAACCAATCTTTGTCTCAGTTTTCTCATTGTAAACATAGTAGTTATAATAGTACCTACCTTAATTTTGTAGTGAAGATTAATAAGTTAATTTATATAAATCTCTTAACATAATCTTTTATAGATAATTATAATAAATATTAGCTTGGTTGTTATAAGTATTATTATTACTACTGCTATTTTTAGACTAAGATGTAGGACAAGTTGTTTAAACCTTGAAGATTCTCAATTTGTGAAGGACTTTACCTTGATTGGAAGCTAATATTTATTAAGAATCAGACCAGGTGCAGCAATTCCGACCTGTAATCCTAGTGCTTTGGGAGACTGATACTGAAGGATTGCTTGAGGCCAGCAGTTCCAGAGGAACTTGGGCAACATAGCAAGAACCCCCACCTGGCAACGTTCTCTACCAAAAAAAAAAAATTAGCCAGATGTGGCGGTGTGTGCTGTCGTTCCTGTAGTCCCAGCTACTTGGGAGGCTGAGGTGGGAAGATCACTTGAGCCCAGAAGTTGGAGGCTGTGGTGAGTTCCGTGATTTGATGCCTGCATATCTAACATCATGACTTGCCTTACACTTTTTTTCCATGTATTTTCAATGCATGTGGTTCTCAGAGCATAATTGCTGTTTCAGACCTCTGTGCTTTGCTCACATTGTTTTTAGCCTCAGGATCTCTAATGGTAGAAGGTTAAGAGGGAGCCCAGGAGCCCTGGATGGTCCTAAGCAGGTCACACCTTCCTTGGCCTCCACATTTGGAGAAGTAAAAAGTAGAAGTAAAAGGAGGCCTTGGGACTTCGCATGCTCCTGGCAGGATCTCTTCTCTTCCCTTCTAGTAAGACTAATCTCATTAAGAATTTTTCTCTGTTTATATCTTCAAACACAAAAATACCCGGATTCCTGGATAACCATTCATCTCTAGATTTTAAAGTCAGCGATAAACAATGGACAATGAGCCATCATCTTTTACTCCAGTATATTCTATTTATATTTCTAATATCTCCCTTTCTTGCTTATTTCATTCTTTCGGTAGCATTTACTGTCATCTGATGTACAACATAATCTATTTATTTGTCCATAATGGCAAGATTATTATCTATATGCCTGGCATATGGGATATAGATGTTTAATAAACAGATGAAGGAATGAATTTCTCCTCTACTCCTTCCTTTTCTTCTGATTAGTTAATTCCTATTTATTCTTTAGCACTCACTTCTGGTGTCATCTCCTCCAGAAAGCTTTTCCTGATGCTTCCAGGCTGAGGTTGTACATATTTGTTTCTTGTGAGCTTTGGCTAACGCGAGTCATTTTGTGGAGCCGAGACAGCATTATCTTCAAACATCATTAGCCAGAACTATCCATGCTTGGTATAGAGACGAAAATCTGTCTGTCTGTCTGTCTTTCTTTCCATCTTTTATCTATCTATAACTATATATTTATATCTAAATCTGGAGAAAATTCTGCATCCTTTCCCCCCTTTTCTATATGCGATATATTAACTGCTATATTCCCTGAGGCAACCCTTCCTTTAGAATTATTAGTATCATTGTCTTGACGTGAAGTTCAATGTGTCAGTGTAGCAGACTTTATACAAACGTACAGCCAGATCTCAGATTAAAACTTTGGTGTTCCAGAAGTTCCCCAGTCAGCCATCTTCTTGACACTTAGATTAGACACTTTTACTTAGGTTACTTAACGTCTGTAGATTCACTTATTTAGATTAACTTTGAGTTCCGGAATCTGTGATTGGGAGAGTTTAATTTTATTCCGGGTTGGTATTTATGAATGAGAGGCCAATGCACTGTGTGGGAGGAGAAAAGTTGGAGTAGATCATTCGTATCCAAAAAAGATAAGCAAATGACCAAAAAGGAAAGAAAGAAAGAAATCAGGAAACAACCCCTGATTAATAATCCCAGGCAGATCTAGAACCAGGAATTCATTCTGAAAAGAGATAAAGTGATAAATACAGCTAAAAAGCAAGGTCAAGGACTTGAAAACATTGCAAGATGCATTTTGTTTATTAAAATATATGTATTATGGAACACACACACACTCCCACTACTGAGGTACGATGCCAATTCCCACTCTCTTCAATCCAACCCTAAATACATAATCCTACAGAACTTATCATTACTTCTTAATTCTGTGTGAATACAGTTTAAATACATATTGCCAACTGTCATCCATGTTTGAAAAATCTTAGTGTAATCTCTGAAACTTCCTTCTTGTTGTATAATTTTGAGGCGTTTTGTTAATCTGTCAGCTAACCATCAAAGTAGTGCATTTAAAAAAAATCTCATCAATGGCTTTGTTTCTATAAACAAGTCACCTATGCGTGAGCCATCTCTAGCAACTAAAGTCAAAGCAGCAGAAGCCTATCAGTCACCAGGGTATTGGTATACTCAAATTGGGTAAAGTGGAGGAGAATTTTTTAAAAACGTTACTAAAGAGGTATAAATGGGGTACAGGAAAACCATGAAGGATAGTGCAACATTCCAAAGTTAATAACATTTTGTCGGCTACAGGCTTAAAAGGATAATGAGAGAAAACAATTAATGAAACCCAGGAGAGTCTTGTGGAAAGAGCCACTTTGACAGTTGTGAGCTTTACTAGAGGGAGTAGTTGGTCCAAGGAGACCCCTTAAGAATGAAATCAGGGGAAAAAATACACTACATCTATCTTCTTCCTCCCACCCATCTCCTACTAAGGTTCTTGTTCTCTAAGCCAACTGGGTACTCATTTTACAATACTTAGATATCTAGATTCAGATTTTCACTATTATAAATAGAGATGCAAAGAACATCCTTGTATATATTACCTATATCTCAGATTATTTTGGGGGTAGCCTAGAAAAAGTATTATTAGATGACAACATATAAATTCTTATAAGGCATTTGACACATTGCAAGGGATCTCTTTATCAATGTTTAACTATTTTGTTTTGTTGCACTACAGAAATGGAATATAACCTGTATATATTATCTTTTTCTGTGTGGCCTACTACATGTGTTAACCTACTTCTATATTTAACTGATATTACTGCTTACCACCAATCTTTTATACTCTAACTTTCCCATTCTTAAATTCTCAAATTTTAGTCATCTTTCAATTGGCTACACATATTTTCAAGTAGTTTTGCTTTTTTTTAAGTAGTGCAAATGAGTGAACTGTTTTTGGAAGTTTTGCACATTCGAACATATCTTCGAGCACCCTGCATAAACAATAACTTGGCTAGGGACAATCGCCACCCATCATGATGATGTAGATGTTACTTCATTTCCTGCTGGCATTAATTTTTTAATAGAGAAGACTGGGGCCAAGCTAGTGTCTTTTCTTTCAGAGGTAACTTGCTTTTTCTGACTGGGTGCTTTCAAGACTGTTTCTTCTTGATTTTTCAAAAATTTTCCTAATGTTTGATTAATTATTTGAGATATGAACAGTCCTGTTGCTCCATTCCAGAAAGTATTATTTAGTCTGTTTTTCATTGTCACTATGGTTTCAGTTGTGTGGATTTCTTCCTCAGGAATAAATAAACCAGATTAAAGCTTTGGCCAACTTGCAACACATTTGACAGTCAAGACCGGAACTGTTTATGAAAAGCCTATAGCTGCACCCCAGGGCCCTCTCCTCTCATCTACTCTGAGACCTCTTGTTCTGGTCATTCTTCCTATACATTTGTACCTGGGTTCTTCTTCTCCACTTTCAGGCCTGACAACCTATGCTTCAGTGGGGCAGATTGTTCCACATTCTGTTGGGAGGTCTACCTTGTTTACCATCTTACTCTTGATTCCAGTGCCCAAAGCCAAGTCTACCACCTAAGATCTTTCTTATCCAGGACTAGAATTCAAACACTCCTAAGAGCCACAATTCCCAAATAAATGTTCTTTTCCTTTGTGAGGTAAATAGAATAAGCAGCATTTAGTTATAACATATACATGATATTCTTTCCACAAAAATGCCCAAACTGTTTTGAAAACTTAATTCAGAAAGATAATCAGTTGTTTAAAAACAATCAGATAGATTCAAACAACCAATTTTACCTACTTACTAAACAGTTGTTAACCTGTTATGTCAAATGACCCATCTAAATTAACATTTAATTTTCTTTTCTGAGATGATCATATGGTTTTTGTCCTTCATTCTGTTAATGTAGGGTATCACATTCAGAGATTTGCATATATTGAACCATTGCAGTATCCTTGGGGTAAATCCACTTGCTCATAGTGAATGATCCTTTTAATGTGCTGTTGAATTTGATTCACTAGTATTCTGTTGAGGATTTTTGCATCTATGCTCATCAGGGATATTTTCTTGTAGTGTCCTTGTCTGTCTTTGGTTGCTGGCCTTGTAAAATGAGTTTGAAAGTATCCCTTCTTCTTCAGCTTTTTGGAAGAGTTTGAGAAGGATGGGTATTAGTTCTTCAAGTGTCTGGTAGAATTTAAGTGTCTGGTAGAATTTAACAGTGAAGCTATCAGGTCTTGGGCTTTGGGAGACTTTTTATTACTGATTTAATCTCTTTCTGTGTGTGGGGTGGGGAGGGGGCTGGAGGTGGGAACAGTCTTGCTCTGTTGCTGAGGATGGAGTGCAGTGACGCACTCTCAGCTCACTGCAAAGAACTCAAGAAACTAACTCATCAGTAGATATTCTTACTAATTATTCAAATGGTGCCACTGTAGGTACCACTGATGCAGAATTAATGATTAGTTGTTTCTGTTCTTTCATAACTTCAGCTTATAGATTCAGATTCCTATTGTTAAAGATGTTATTTTAATCAGTCAATGATGCTTTATGTAAAGCTAGTATTTTAATTTTTTTTTTTTTATTTTATTTTATTTTTTTTGAAAGAAAGAAAAAGAGAGGAAAGAAAGTGAGAGTGAAAGAAAGAAAGAAAAAGAATATATGAGAGAAAGAAAGAGGAAGAAAAAGAGGGAGAGAGAACAGGATTCTTGTTCTACTGCCCAGGCTAGAATGCAGT
>CAUYLG010022346.1:0-46288 GCA_963573385.1 Cacajao melanocephalus | reverse complement strand
AATTGCATTTTAGGTTTTGGGGTGCATGTGAAGAACATGCAAGATTGTTGCATAGGTACACACATGGCAGTGTGATTTGCTGCCTTCCTCCCCATCACATATATCTGGCATTTCTCCCCATGCTATCTCTCCCCAACTCCCCACCCCCTGCTGTCCCTCCCCTATTTCCCCCTGACAGACCCCAGTGTGTGATGCTCCCCTCTCTGTGTCCATGTGTTCTCATTGTTCAACACCCACCTATGAGTGAGAACATGTGGTGTTTGATTTTCTGTTATTGCATCAGTTTGCTGAAAATTATGGTTTCCAGGTTCATCCATGTCCCTACAAAGGACACAAACTCATTGTTTTTTATGGCTGCATAGTATTCCATGGTGTATATGTGCCACATTTTCACTGTCCAGTCTATCATCGATAGGCATTTCGGTTGGTTCCACATCTTTGCTATTATAAACAGTGCTGCAATCAACATTCATGCGCATGTGTCCTTATAGTAGAATGACTTATAATCCTTTGGATATATACCCAGTAAGGGGATTGCTGGGTCAAATGGAATTTCTATTTCTAGGTCCTTGAGGAATCGCCACACTGTCTTCCACAATGGTTGAACTAATTTATACTCCCACCAACAGTGTAAAAGTATTCCTATTTCTCCACATCCTCTCCAGCATCTGTTGTCTCCTGATTTATTAATGAACGCCATTCCAACTGGCATGAGATGGTATCTCAATGTAGTTTTGATTTTCATTTCTCTAATGACCAGTGATGATGAGCATTTTTTCATATGTTTGGTGGCCTCATGTATGTCTTCTTTTGTAAAGTGTCTGTTCATATCCTTCACTCACTTTTGAATGGGCTTGTTTTTGTCATTGATTTTTTTGAAGGGTTTTTTATGTCTCTACATCCTTCAGTTCTGCTCTGATCGTAGTTGTTTCTTTTCTTCTGCTAGCTTTTGAATTTGTTTGATCTTGCTCCTCTAGTTCTTTTAATTGTGACCATAGGTTGTTGAATACATCTTTTCCCACTTCTCACGTGGGTATTTAGTGCTATAAATTTTCCTCTAAACACTGCTTTAAATGTATTCCAGAGATTCTGGTTTGTTGTGCCTTCATTCTCAATGTTTTTGAAGAACATCTGTATTTCTGCTTTCATTTCATTATTTATCTGGTAGTCATGCAGGAGCAGGTTGTTTGATTTCCATGTAGTTGTGCAGTTTTGAGTGAGTTTCTTAATCCTGAGTTCTAATTTGATTGCACTGTGGTCTGAGAGACTGTTTGTTATGATTTGCATTCTTTTGCATTTGCTGAGGAGTGATTTACTTCCAATTATGTGTTCAATTTTAGAGTAAGGGCGACGTGGTGTTGAAACGAATGTATATTCTGTGGATTTGGGGTGGAGAGTTCTGCAGATGTCTATTATGTCTGCTTGGTCCAGATCTATGTCCAAGACCTAGATATCCTTGTTAGTTTTCTGTCTTGTTGATCTGTTTAATATTGACAGTGGACTGTTACAGTCTCCCACTATTATTGTGTGAGGGTCTAAGTCTCTTTGTAGGTCATTAAGAATTTGCTTTATGTATCTGGGTGCTCCTGTATTGGGTGCATATATATTTAGGATAGTTAGCTCTTCTTGTTACATTTATCTTTCTACCATTATTTAATGCCCTTCTTTGTCTCTTTTGATCTTTTTTGGTTTGAAGTCCATTTTATCAGAGACTAGGATTGCCACCCCTTCTTGTTTTTGCTCCCCACCTGCTTGTTAAATCTTCCTCCATCACTTTATTTTGAGTCTATCTGTGTCTTTGCACGTGAGATGGATCTCCTGAATACAGCACACTGATGGATTTTGACTCTTTGTCCAACTTACCAGTCTGTGTCTTTTGACTGGGGCATTTAGCCCATTTACATTTAAGGTTAATATTGTTATGTGTGAATTTGATCCTGCTGTTTTAATACTAGCTGGTTGTTTTGCCTGTTAGTTGATGCAGTTTCTTCATTGTGTTGATGGTCTTTAACATTTGGTACATTTTTGCAGTGACTGGTACTGGTTGTTCCTTCCCATGTTTAGTGCTTCTTTCAGGAGCTCTTGTAAGGCAGGCCTGGTGGTGACCAAATCTCTCAGCAACTGCTTGTCTATAAAGGATTTTATTTCTCTTTCACTTATGAACTTTAGTTTTGTTGGATATGAAATTCTGGGTTGAAAGTTCTTTTCTTTAAGAATTTTGAATATTGGCTCCCACTCTACTGGCTTGTAGGGTTTCTGGTGAGAGATCCACTGTGAGTCTGATGGGTTTCCCTTTGTGGATAACCCAACCTTTCTCTCTGGCTGCCCTTAGCAATTTTTCCTTCATTTCAACACTGGTGAATCTGATGAGTATGTCCCTTGACATTGCATTTCTTAAGGAATATCTTTGTGGAGTTCTTTGTATTTCCTGGATTTGAATGTTGGCCTACCTTGCTAGGTTGGGGAAGTTCTCCTGGATAATATCCTGAAGAGTGTTTTCCAGCTTGAATTCATTCTCCCCATCACATTCAGGTACACTGATCAAATGTAGATTAGGTTTTTTTACACAATCCTATATTTCTTGGAGGCTTTGTTCATGTCGTTTTACTCTTTTTTCTCTAATCTTGCCTTCTCATTTTATTTCATTGAGTTGATCTTCAATCTCTAATATCATTTCTTCTGCTTGGTTGATTTGGCTATTGAAACTTGTGTATGCTTCGTGAAGTTCTCGTGCTGTGTTTTTCAGCTCCATCAAGTCGTTTATATTCTTCTCTAAGCTGGTTATTCTAGTTAGCATTTCATCTAACCTTTTTTAAATGTTCTTAGTTTCTTTGCATTGGGTTAGAACATGATCCTTTAGCTCAAAGAAGTTTGTTATTACCTTCTCAAGCCTGCTTCTGTTAATTTGTCAAACTCATTCTCAATCTAGTTTTGTTCCCTTCCTGGTGAGGAATTGTGATCTCTTGGAGGAGGAGAGGCATTCTGGTTTTTGGTGATTTCATCCTTTTTGTGCTGATTTCTTCCCATCTTCATCAATTTATCTACCTTTGGGTTGGAAGTTGGTGACTTTCGGATGGGACCCCTGAGTGGACGTCATTTCTGTTCATGTTGAAGCTACTTCTTTCTGTTTTTTAGTTTTCCTTATAACAGGCTCCTCTGCTACAGGACTGCTTGAGGTCAACTCCAGATGCTGCTTGCCTAGGACTCATGCACGGGGGCTGCAGAACAGCCAGGAATGCTGCCTGTTCCTTCCTCTGGTAGCTTTGTCCAAGAAGGGTATCTGCCAGATGTCAGCCAGATGTCTCCTATATGAGGTGTCTCTTTGGATATATGTGGTTCAGGGAACTGTTTGAGGAGGCAGTCTGTCCCTTATCAGAGCTCAAGTGCTGTGCTGGGAGCTCTGTTGCTCCCTTCAGAGCTGCTGGGCAGGGATGTTTAAGTCTGCTGCAGTGGAACTCACAACTGCCCCTTTTCTTAGGTGCTCTGTCGTGGGTAGGTGGGGCTTTATTTATAAGTCCTGGATGGGCTACTGCCTTTTTTCAGAGATGCCTGGCTCAGCTAGAGTCTTGTCACAGTTTCCCTGCAGAGACGTTGCTGAGCTGCCACAGGCTCCACGCAGCTGCTGTGTAAACTTCCTTGCGATTTTGTTTACACAGGTAAGGTTAGAACTGTCTAGGTAGTGGCGGACGCCCCTTCCCCCACTGAGCTCGACCATCCCAGGTCAAGCTCAAACTGCTGTGCTGGCTGTGAAAATCCCAAGCCAGTGGGGTTTCAATTTTCTGGTCTTTGTGGGGGTGGACCTGCCGAGCAGATCACTTGGTTCTCTGCCTTCAGCCTCCTTTTTTTCAGGGGAATGGGCAGCTCTGTCTGGTAGGCATCCCAGGAGCCAGCTAAAACAGCCATCCAATACTGTGCTGGAAACCCGCAGCACTGGCTAAAATGGCTGCCCAGTTTTGTGCTGGAAACCCATGGCACTTGTCAGCCCCGATGGGAATCTCCTGGTCTGTGGGCTGTAAAGACCATGGGAGAAGCATGGTATCTGAGCCAGAGTGCCAGAGTGGCCGGGAAAGTCCTTGGTGGCCTCCATTGTGCAGGGGGCTCCGCTGGCCCATTGCACTTCCCGGGTGAGACAGTGCCCCACCCTGCCTCAGTTTGCCTTCCTTGGGCTACACCCACTGTCCAACTAGTCCCATTGAGATGAACCTGGTACCTTGGTTGGAAATGAGATCATTCATCTTCTATGTCACTCTCGCTGGGAACTGTGCTCTGGAGCTGTTCCTATTCAGCCATCTTGGCGGAAGTCTTAAATTGGAATTTTTATTGAGAAAATTAACTTGGATCTAAAATGAACCATCCCAAGTTCATTTGCTAGACTGAGGAAATATAGAACAGATTTGTTAGTTCTCATTATAGTTATTGATTACAGATTGGTGATACAGACTATTGATTTTGTATCTGATAGTAAGGGCTTTGAGGAGAGGTTCTTTATGTACTCTTTACATCAGTACAGTGCTGAACACAGATCAGGTGCTCAATGGATATTTATATTTATTATTTATTATTATTATTATTTTTGAGACAAGGTCTCATCTCTGTTGTCCAGGCTGGAGTGCAGTGATGCCATCTCATCTTATAGCAGCCTGGCTCTCCCCAGCTCAAATGATCCTCCCACTTTAGACTCTGAAATAGCTGGGATACAGGTGCCAAGGTCTTGCTATATTGCCCAGGTTGGTCTCAAACTCCTGAGCTCAAGCCATCTTCCTGCCTCAGCCTCCCAAAATGCTTGGATTACAGGCATAAGCCACCATGCCCTGCTCAAATTATTTCTTTAAACAAAATAACATAGTCAATATCATACTCAATGGGCAAAAGCTGGAAACATTCTCTTTAAAAACCGGCACAAGACAAGAAGTTCTGGCCAGAACAATCAGGCAAGAGAAAGAAATAAACAGTATTCAAATAGGAAGAGAAGAATTCAAATTGTCTCTGTTTGCAGACCACATGATTGTATAATTAGAAAACCCATAGTCTCAGCTTCTAAACTCCTTAAGCTGATAAGCAACTTCAGCAAAGTCTGAAGATACAAAATCAATGTGCAAAAATCACAAGCACTCCTATACACCAATAATAGAAAAGCAGAGAGCCAAATAATGAATGAACTTCCTCTCACAATTGCTGCAAAGAGAATAAAATACCCAGGAATAGAACTTACAAGGGGTGTGAAAGACTTCTTCAAGGAAAACTACAAACCACTCCTCAAGGAAATAAGAGAGGACACAAAGGGAATAACATTCCTTGCTCATAGATAGAAATTAATATTATGAAAATGAACATACTGGCAAAAAGTAATTTATAGATTCAGTGCTATACTCATCAAGCTCCCATTGACTTTCTTCATAAAACTAGAAGGAAAACTACTTTAAATTTCATAAAGAACCAAAAAAAAAAAAAGAGTCTGTATAGACAAGACCATCCAAAGCAAATAAAACAAAGCTGGAGGCATCACACTACCTGACTTTAAGTTATACTACAAGGCTACAGTAAACAAAACAGCATGGTAGTGGTACCAAAACAGATAATATAGACCAACAAAACAGAACAGAGGCCTCAGAAATAACACCGCACATCTACAACCATCTGAACTTTGACAAACCTGACAAAAGCTAGCAATGGGGAAAGGATTTCCTATTTCATAAATGTTGCTGGTAAAACTGGTTAGCTATATGCAGAAAACAGAAACCTGACCCCTTCCTTACACCTTATACAAACATTAACTCCAGATGGATTAAAAACTTAAACACAAGACTTAAACTTTAAAAACCCTAGAAGAAAACCTAGGCAATACCATTTAGGACATAGGCATGGGCAAAGACTTCATGAGTAAAACACCAAAAGTAATGGAAACAAAAGCCAAAATTGACAAATGGGATCTAATTGAACTAAAGAGCTTCTGCACAGCAAAAGAAACTATTATCAGAGTGAACCAGCAACCTACAGAATGGGAGAAAATTTAGGCAATCTAATCATCTGACAAAGAGCTAATATTCAGAATCTACAAAGAACTTAAGCCAATTTACAAGAAAAAAACAAACCATCCTATCAAGAAGTGGGCAAAGGGTATGAACAGATACTTCTCAAAAGGAGGCATTTATGCAGCTAACAAATGTGAAAAAAAGCTCATCTTCACTGGTCATTAGAAAAATGCAAATTAAAACCACATTGAGATACCATTTCTTGCCATTTAAAAGAGTGATCATTCAAGAAACAACAGATGCTGGAGAGGATGTGGAAAAATATAAACACTTTTACACTGTTGGTGGGAGTGTAAATTAGTTCAACCATTATGGAAGATAGTGTGGCAATTCCTCAAGGATCTAAAACCAGAAATACCATTTGACCCAGCAATCCCATTACTAGATATATATCCAAAGTATTACAAATCATTCTACTATAAAGACACATGCACACATGTTTATTGCGGCACTGTTAACAATAGCAAAGACTTGGAATCAACCCAAATGTCCATCAATGATAGACTGGATAAAGAAAATATGGCACCTATACACCATGGAATACTATACAGCCATGAAAAAGGATGAGTTCATATCCTTTGCAGGGACATGGATGAAACTGGAAACATTCTTAGCAAACTGACACAAGAACAGAAAACCAAACACTGCATGTCCTTTCATAAGTGGGAGTTGAACAATGAGAACACATGGATACAGGGAGTAGAATATCACACACCAGCCCAGTCAGGGGTGTGGGACTAGGGAGGGATAGCATTAGGAGAAATATCTAATGTAGATGATGAGTTGATGGGTGCAGCAAACCACCATGACGTGTATACCTATGTTACAAACCTGCATGTTCTGCACATATACCCCAGAACTTAAAGTACATAAGAACACATATTTTTGAAATCTTAATATTTTAAGAAAACTTTCAGACAAAAATGTTCATAAAATGACTGCCTTGAGATTTTAGAATATTTTGATTATTTTCTGTTTTCCATTAATATCAATAATCTGGCTATAACCTTCTAAATGCCAAAAAAGGTCATCTTTACAGTTATGCTCCTAGAATAGACATCCCAGAAGCGAATTAATTGGATCAGTTCATAAATTTTTCTGTCTTTCCTTAGAAATAATGCTATAGAACTTTCCAAAGATCTATATATAGGGCCTTATTTACAATGCGTATGTATGTTTATATAAATATATTTTTGCTAGTTTAACAAGAATCAGCCTAGCATTTAATATATTTATCTTTATTTTAAAATCATATATGAAGTTATAAAAGCAAATAGTTATATGAAAGCCTTTAATAAATAACTATTACTAACCTTACCCATTTCAATCCAAAGTTCAACTTTCTTATATGAAAACCTCTACAGAGATTGATGGCTATTTCAAGTTTAAAAAAATGATTATAAGTTAATGTGTTTATATTACTCTTTTTAAATCACCTTTAGATGATACACTTTAGCCTCCTGTTCTAAGAGAAGACTTTGCTATCTCATACTATAGGCTATCATTAAGAACACCTTTTTTCCTTTCCTTAGTTTTCCTCAATTCTCTATCAGGTCTATATTTAGTCTATTTCTTTTTTCTCTCTAACCTTTTTTCTTCTAAGTTGGAAAATATCAGACCCACCATTATAATAAGCCACTGACTTCTCTCCCAGTGTTATCTCCTTCTGTCTCAATAAGTAATGGGTGTACCTCTCTTTCCCATGCTAAGGTTGAATCTCATATTCCTGAATGCTTGGTATTCCTCATTCTTGGTCCACAGTCTCATACTGATGAGCACATTTCAGGCATAATCCTTAAAAATATCATAAAGATACAATACCAAGTCTTTTTTTTTCCTCTCAAGGATTAGTCATTTGTTTGACTATAAAACTCTGGAATGAAAACAGTCTGTCTAAATTTTTGAAGTCAGTACTCTATTTTAAAGTCTTCTAGCATTTTGGAATTGCACTAAGGAATGTAATGATTTTATGAATTCATTTCTCGTTTTGTTTTTCTTTATGTAAAATATGCCATATTCTTTTAGCTATCATTTTCTAAAATTTTACCAGAATGAGAATGTTTGTGGATTGTATCACTCACACTAATGAGCATTCAGTAGGTCCATCCAGTCTGGAGAGTGTTCTAAGAACTTCTTAGTTTTCCACTTTATCCCCTATATTTTTTTCTGAGTGATTTTTTGTTTGTTTATTTTCTAAAACTTTTAATATGTATTGAAAATTTGAAGATCACAAAATAAACAATTAGAAAATAAGAAAGAGTTCTTGGTAATTAAATATACAAATAATCAAAAGAAATGGTAGGAGGAATTTAGAGAAAAACGCCTGCTAGAATTATTAGTGATAATATTTTTTACCTCACTTTTCTGGGCAGTTTAATAGTTTTAATAACCAAAAACTCTTTTTCATTTTCTAATTATTTCTTAAAGCATTCTTTAAGGTCATCGTTTTTACAGTATTATTTAATCTTATTTTTTAGAAAGTTACTTTTAATAAATTTTATTTTAAAATTTTCTCTCTGATTTTTACCTTTTCTATGAACTCAAAAAGAGTTTCTATAACTGCCACTGGAATTCTAGTATGTATTTCAAAGCCTATCTGTGCAAAGCAAAATGTGAAATTTTCCTACCAAACCTGCTTTTCCTAAATTATTTTTTATTTAGAAAATGGAATTACCTTCCACTCATTTCAGAATTAAACATCTAGGAGTTATTTTTATTTTCTTCAAACCCTATGTTCAATTCATCACTAGTCCTGTAGATTCTGCCTTACAAATATTTCCTCAGTGATTCACCTTTCAGGAACTTCTTTTCTTCTTTATCCAAATATACCTATGCCCTCACCAGAAAGATGGGCTATTCTTTTCTTTTCTTTTCTTTTTTCTTTTTTTCTGACATAGTCTGGCTCTGTTGCCAGGCTGCAGTGTAGTGGCACGATCTCACTGCAACCTCTGCCTCCTGGGTTCAAGCGATTTTACTGCCTCAGCTTCCCGAAAAGCTGAGACTACACCATACCCAGCTAATTTTTTGTATTTTTAATAGAAACGAGGTTTCACCATGTTGGCCAAGATAGTCTCCATCTCTCTCTCTCTCTCTTTTTTATTTTTATTTTGAGACGGAGTCTTGCTCTGTCACCAGGCTGGAGTGCAGTGGCGCAATCTCGGCTCACTGCAACCTCCGCCTCCTGGGTTCAAGCGATTCTTCCGCCTCAGCCTCCGGAGTAGCTGGGACCACAGGTGCGAACCACCATGCCTGGCTAATTTTTTTGCATTTTTAGTAGAGACGGGGTTTCACCGTGTTGGCCAGGATGGTCTCGATCTCTTGACCTCGTGATCCGCTCACCTCAGCCTCCCAAAGTGTTGGGATTACAGGCCTGAGTCACCGTACCCGGCCAATAATCTCCATCTCTTAACCTCACGATCTGCCTGCCTAAGCGTCCCAAAGTACTGGGATTACAGGTGCCAGCCACTATGCCAGGTCTCTGGTAGGCTATTCTATTTTTAGTAATTTAAACATTACCTTTTAACCTTTTTCTTTTTTTTTTCCTGTTACTTACACACTTATGGGAGTTGAACAATGAAAACGTGGTCACAGGGAGGAGAACATCACACACCACTGTCTGTTGTGGGGAGGAGGGCAATGGGAGGGAGAGCATTAGGACAAATATCTAATGCATGCAGGGCTTAAAACCTAGATGATTGGTTGATAGGTGCAGCAAACCACCATGGCACGTGTATGCCTATGTAACGAAGCTGCATGTTCTGCACATGTATCTTAGAACTTAAAGTAAAATTAAAAAAAAAATCATGAATGTAGTAGAAACTTGTGATCCAAAGAAGTTATTAAATAGAACTGATTGGTATCTACAATGGCAAAATTAGACTACTAGTTGAAAAATGGGAAAAACATTGACAAATAGATTTTCAGCCAATGTGTAAAGTCTCAATCCCCGAGTTTATTGAAACCATTCTCTCTGACAAATATTTGTGTTCTCGGTACTTCTGAGACAGACTAAGCTTCAGTTGGCAGCCACTTAATAGCTTTCACAACCTCAGCTTAAAGGGATACTATTTATGGGGGATTTCATGCAATCCTCCATTCCTGTAGGACGCTGTTTCTCAATCAAAGGTGATTTTTCTCTCTCCCACAGGGGACATTTGGCAATGTCTGGGTATATTTCAGCTTGTCACAATGGAGGAGTGGGGCTACTGGCATCTAGTGAATAGAGGCTAGAGATGCTGATAAACCATCTATAATACACCACACGGATCCCCACAAAAAGTAATATTGGGCTCAAATTTTAATAATGCTGAGGTTGAGAAACCCTGCTCTAGCAACTCTATAATCATCACTCAAAGTGCAGCTATGTCATTAGGAATGTCTAACCAAAGGGTATTATAGCATGCTATTATACAATATAATGTTATAATTAATATAAATTATATATTAATCACTCGATGTTATTCTGATGTGATTCCTTTGTATCATATTTTTTAAAAAAGAGAAGCTATGCATTTCATTCTTATATTTGTTACAAGGGATAAATATTACATTGTGTTAATTCATTGAAGAGTTGCAGCAGAGGTTTCTCTCATATTAGTATTGAAAATAAAATGAAGACATTGATTTTTTCTTTACAGTCATTCCCATAATTAATCATATCTCATCATTTGCTTTGGTCATTAGAAAGTTTAAAGCTAAATATTTGACCATGCTTTGGGTTAAAAAAAAAAAAAAAGAAGAATTAAAGGCATGGGATTACTGCATGTGTGGATCATTTGCTACCTGGATCTTATTTTGCCAAATGTTTTCACGTGCATACGTGTGTGTGTATGTGTGTGTGTGTGTGTGAATATCTGTACTTATTACATACATAAAATCACATTACTTTCTAAACATTTTGTTATTTTAAATCACTTTTCTTACTCATGTGAGTATGTATTTTTCTTTGTATAAATTAAAGGAATACAAGTACAGTTTTGTTATATGGATATATTGTGTAGAGGTGAAGTCTGGCCTTTTAGTGTAACCATCCACCAAATAATGTACACTGTATCCAGTAAGTAACTTCTCATCCTGCAGCTCTGCATCCTCCAGCATTTCTGAATCTCCCATGTCTTTTTGATTCTGCATTCTTATGTTCATGTTTACACGTTATCTAGCTCCTACTTAAAAATAAGAACATGTAGTATATATTTTTCTGTTTCTGACTTGCTTCACTTGAGATAACATCCTCTAGTTCTATCCATGTGGTTGCAAAAGATATGATTTCATCCTTTTTTATGGCTGAAATAGTATTCCATTGTTTAAATAAACCACATTTTCTTTATCCACTAATTCATTGATGGACAGTTAGATTGAGTCTACATCTTTGCTATTGTGAATATTGCTGCAATAAACATATGAGTACAGGTATCTTCTTATAAAATGATTTCTTTTATGGATGGTAGATACCCAGTAGTGGGATCTCTGGATTAAACAGTAGTTCTATGTCTAGTTCTTTGAGAAACAGCCATTATCACAAAGGTTTCTTTCACAGAGGTTGTACTAATTTACTGTCCTACCAACAGTATATAAAAATTTCCTTTTCTCCACAGCCTCACCAACATCTTTTATTTTTTGACATTTTAATAATAACCATTCTAGCTGATATAAGGTGATATCTCATCTGTTGTTGTTTTTAATTTGCATTTCCCTTGTGATTAGTGATTTTCAGCTTTTTTTTTTTGGTATGGTTCTTGACCATTTATATGTCTTTTTTTGAAAAATGTCTATTCATGTCCTTTGCCCACTGTTTAGTGAGATTATTTATTTTAATTGTTGTTGTTGTTGTTGAGTTCCTTGTAAATGCTAGACATCAGTCTATTGTTGGATATATACTTTGTAAACATTTTCTTCTATTCTGTAGGTTGTTTCTTCACTCTTGATAATTTCTTTTGCTGTGCAGAAGCTTTTCAAGATATATTGTTTACATACTTTCAAGAATTATTCTTAAATCAATGCAAGGTTAAAATGTGAACAAACTAAACAGCAATAGTAAAGATCCAGCCTCACAACATTCACATTTTTCGATGCATAGCATCTGAATATTAGTTGTTTTGTCTAATATGACATGGAATACACCAGGTTCTGGATAGGGAGATGAGATGATTAAAATATGATTTTATTTCAGGCAAAATAAAAATGGCAAATGTAGTCTAGAAATACTTATCTGGTTGTTTTGAGAGAGATTTACTAGTTACGTGGAATTTAATATGTCCCAAATGATGTAACAAACACTACCACTTGATTCCAACCAATTATTTGTCTGTTTTTACTGACCAATGATACAAAATTCAATCCTTACATTTATTTTAATCATCATCTGATATCTGTGATCTACTCTTGAATATGTACAAAATCAGGTTAAATGTTTTTTAACATAAACTCATCATAGTTATCACATAATTTATTCAATATTGGCTGGAGTATTTAATTTTTAGTCTTTTCTCCAAAATTGCATATACTTATATAACCTAATGAATTATTGAATATATGTATGGCCACACAAATATAAATATTTTAAGCTTCTCATGATTTGATGTACAATTTTTTTTAATTGTACTTTAGGTTCTGGAGTACATGTGCCGATCATGCAGGATTGTTGCATAGGTACATACATGGCAAGGTGGTTTGCTGCCTTCATCCCCCCATCACCTATATCTGGTATTTCTCCTCTTGTTATCCCTCCCTACCCTCCCCATGCCCTGCTGTCACTCCCCAACCACCCCCCAACTGACCGCAGTATGTGACACTCCCCTCCCTGTGTCCACGTGTTCTAATTGTTCAATACCCACCTATGAGTGATAACATGCAGTGTTTGGTTTTCTTTTCTTGTCAGTTTGCTGAGAATGATGGTTTCCAGTTTTTTATGGCTGCATAGTATTCCATGGTGTATATGTGCCACATTTTCTTTATCCAGTTTATTGTTGATGGACATTTGGGTTGGTTCCAAGTCTTTGCTATTGTAAACAGTGCTGCAGTGAACATACGTGTGCCTGTGTCTTTATAATAGAACAATTTATAATTCTTTGGTTATATTCCCAGTAATGGGATTGCTGGGTCAAATGGTATTTCTGTTTCTAGGTCCTTGAGGAAATGCCATACTCTCTTCCACAATGGTTGAACTAATTTGCACTCCCACCAACAGTGTAAAAGTGTTCCTTTTTCTCCACATCCTCTTTAGCATCTGTTGTCTCCAGATTTTTTAATGATCACCATTCTAATTGGTGTGAGATGGTATCTCAATGTGATTTTGATTTTCTTTTCTCTTAATGACCAGTGATGATGAGGATTTTTTCATATGTTTTTTGGCCTCATAGATGTCTTCTTTTGAGAAGTTTTTGTTCATATCCTTTGCCCACTTTTGAATGAGTTTACTTGTTTTATTTTTTCTTGTAAATCTGTTTTAGTTCTTTGTAGATTCTGGATATTAGCCCTTTGTCAGATGGGTAGACTGCAAAAATATTTTCCCATTCTGTTGGTTGCCGGTTGGCTCTAATGATTGTTTCCTTTGCTGTACAGAAGCTCTGGAGTTTAATTAGATCCTATTTGTCTGTTTTGGCTTTTGTTGCCAATGCTTTTGGTGTTTTAGCCATGAAGTCCTAGCCTATGCCTATGTCCTGAATGGTTTTCCCCAGGTTTTCTTCTCAGGATTTTTATGGGGTTAGGTCTTTTGTTTAAATATTTAATCCATCTGGAGTTAATTTTAGTGTAAGGTATCAGGAAGGGGTCCAGTTTCTGCCTTCTGCACATGGCTAGCCAGTTTTCCCAGTACCATTTATTAAACAAGGAATCCTCTCCCCATTGCTTGTTTTTCTCAAGTTTGTCCCAAGAACTATTTTGAAAATGTTCCAGGTTTCATTTTTAAAAATACAAGCTGTCTTTCGAGTTATTTATATACATTTTTAAGCTAAAATTCACAGACAGGCACACTGTTTTCTTTGGCCTGCATGTCATTTTAATTTTTAAAATATTTTAAAAATTATTTGACTTTTAAAAAAATTCAGATGTTTCTGACATGGTAATCAGACTGTTAGGGTTTCTATTTCCAGATGACATCAATCATCCTAAGAGAAATAGTGTCTGCACCCATTCCATTTAACCACAACCAAACTCCACCAAATTTGCTTATTTCATCACCATCACCTTGTTGGCTTCTGTAGATATGTCTTCTTGTGACCCACTCTTCACTTCTTTGACTATGACTTTTGAAATGGCAGATATATTTTAAATGTTTGATTTTCTTATAATTATTCATTTTGAAGTTGGCATTACTACCCTAATAATGTTGTAATGAAAATGTGTGTGATTGCAAAACCAAAGGTGGTCTGAATGTGCTCTCATGATTTCATCAAGCTTGTGTGTAAGCACCAGTGGGTACAGGTAACCACGCCATGAAGAAACTTGCTTTTATTTCAAATTTGTCTATAGTATATGTAGTTTTTTAAACTTGGGCATTATGTGCTTTGCTTGCCTAGACGTTTCCAAAATATATCTTTCTGACTGTAAATGACAGACTCTTCTTCCTTCTCTAGCCTTCTCTGTCAGAATTAACAGGTACCAAATGAGAGTAAAGATCCAGAGTTTATAGATGACTTCTCATCATGAATCTTTTCACCTTATGGTAGTAATTCCAGAAAGCATCATGGAAAATCTGTCTAGATACCTTAGAGAAAAATACACTGCTATTGCCAAGAATGAGGTTAGGGAGTTTAGGTTAATGAGCACCTTTTGCTTAAACCATTTGATGGATTGTAAATAAGATCATTAAGGCATTTAACTTTATAGTCTATACATAGACTATAAAGGAAAAAGACACTTTAAAAGGGTAAATAACCTACAAGATAGTATAAAGTTAAGCATTTAAAGATTGATAACTGTATAAAATGATATCCAGAGTAATGCTTAAAATCATACTATAATGACCCATACATACCCTTTGGTATGTGAGCCAAAAATTAGGCTCTCATAGTCACATAGGAAATCAGAAAAGGAGAAACCTTTTCAAGGATAGGATCCATAGTGTCTATATGACATAAATAAAGTGACTGCTCAAAAAATTTTTATTTGTTTTTCTGTGAATGGACAGAGTTTACTCTAGCAGTTTTCTTCAGCAAAATGTGTTGAAATAGAATTAAGGACAACATTCATGTGTATATTTAAGTATTAATTTCATGAGACCTTTTCTTACTTGGACCTTTAATATGGGCTAGTGGTGACACATCAAAGATAAATTAGTAAAAGTAATGCTTCAAGTGGCTGAGAAAATACCATCCTTGACCTTATGCTAATCTGAATAAGAAAGAGGGGAAATGTTCCACACCATCCAGTTTACATGTGGTTTTCCTCAACTGAGCCTTGGATAAGATGGGTTGGCTAATGACTGGAGAGCAGCTGTTCTGTTGAACATCTACCTCCGTCTTTCAACAGACTTCTGACTGAAGTGGAGATGAATGATCACTTGGAAGTCAAGTAAAGCTTGTGCTGAATAGAAGACCATGCCAGCTCTATGCAAAGGTGGAAAAGATAGGGTCACTATTCCCGTTAGATAGTTGTTATAATCTGCTTCAGTGCATAGATGAATTTTTGGGAGAAGCTATAAAATCCTATTTTATACAGCATGGCCGGGAGTATTTTTAATAGGGAAAAAATTTAGGTTTATTATAGCCATATCTCTACTTTAGCTTAAGCTCACATGGAATGCCTGTCAAACTGCTAATCCTTGTTGCACCTATCAGATACATTGTATGCAAAACACTCACTGCAATAACAATAACAACATTAATGTTAAATATTAATATTCAATTTTAGGAAGCATTAGGAGTAATTAAATTTTAAATAGTTTTTTATGAAATAATTAAGTGGCAGGACTGTCACATTCATTTTTTGGTTTAAGAAAATAACGTATAATCAGTTAATAAATGAATGTTTACATTTTTTTCTTTTGGTTATGAGGAAGTGGTAAAGTGTTTGTATCCAGATTATCTTAAAAAGGTTTATTGAATTATTGAGAGACAAAGTAAAAAATACAGAGTCAACATTAATGGGGTTTTGAAGTTTTGAAAGCAGGCTGGGGGCAGTGGCTCACATATGTAATCTTAGCACTTTGGGAGTCTGTGGTGGGAGAATTGTTTGAGGCCAGAAGTTTGAGATCAGCCTTGGCAACATAGTGAGAGCTTGTCTCTCCAAAAAATTTTAAATATTTGCTGGATGTTGGTGATATGTTCCTGTACTCCCAGCTACTCAGGAAGCTGAGTTGGATCACGTGAGCCCATGACTTCAAAGCTGCAGTGAGCCATGATCACACCACTGTATTCCAACCTGGGTGACATAGCAAGACCCTGTCTTAACCACAACAAAAGGAATATTGTAACCATTGACAATTCTTTTTAAAAGCTAGTTTTATACAAATATAATTACTCCTCATTTTCAATAGGCAGAATGGAAAGATATTACACCTGTTAGAAAGTGCTGAGGGACAGCCACGGTTTAGAATCTTAAATTTAATTTTGAAAGGCATATTGGAACTTATTGTTTACTACGGTGTTGTTTGTTCATTCAATGAATGAACAGTGCATTGAACACTAGCTCGATGCAGCGTTCATAGTCCTAGTGACGTGGAGTGCTTTTCAAGTCAATCCTTTATCAAACTTTCAGAGACAAGGTACTGTGCCAAGTGCTAAATAAAATGAGTAAGTCATGACTTTAAATGATTCTTCCCTCTTAGCAAACTAAATAAATCTAGCATGGTGGCTCAGGGCACAGCTCCCTAACCAGACTGTTTAGTTTCAAATCTGACCTCTTCCATTTAGCTGTTTGACTTTGGCCAAATTGGTATATGCTTCTTTCAATGTCTCATCAAAATAATGAAGATGATAATACTAATACTTTCCTCATAAGACTGTTATGAGATTAAATAAGATAATTCTGGTGATGGCCTTATTAAATAAATAGTAAAATTTATTATCACTATTTTTGTTATTATTGACTTTTTACTCCTAGTCTTCACACTTCAGTATGCATTGCAGCCAGGAATACCAGCCTTTTCATGACTGCCATATCAGATCATTGAAGTCAGATAAGTCAGATATAATTAAATTCCAAGGAGAGTGAAAACTGTGTCTGAAAATGTGGAAATTTTATTACTAGAAATATAAACAGCACCTCATTTAAGATAGTAGTTATTTTGTCAGTGAGCTGGAAATAGTCAATTTCCCTTATCCAAAGATCCCTTTTTCCAGACCAAAGACACTGCCATTATTTTCTTCAGTTACTCAGATTTTATAATATTCCTTAGGCAATCAGGTTTCTCTGTTTTCCCACCCTAAATAATAAAGCCTTCCTTTTAAAAAGTCTTCTTTTAAAGATTTGTTAATGGATACAGATAGGTTAGAAACCCTCAGCTCAGTCACTTTAATATGACCTGGAATTTATCTTTTAATGTGTTATGTGTGATTTTTAAAATTTAACAATATTTCAGACAGTGTTTTACTCCTCCCGTTAGTAGTTCAGAGGAAGAAACAACGTTGGTCAGAGCTGTTAAGTCTACAGTGGGTAAAATCCAGTAAGGAATTTTATTTATTTTGCAGTTTTCTATTTGGAGACAAAGAAAATATTTTAAACAGGCTATACACAGAAAACCAAAATGTCTACAAAGTTATCATACATTTAGCCTAGATTTTTATTATTTTTTAGCATGGTTGTTTCTCTGAAGCTTTTAGAGAAAATAAAAGAATGCTTATGAAAAAGCAATATCAATAAAAATCTATTAAAATATAAACGTTATTAATGTTCATATTATTGTGCCTGGAACCATTGATTTGTTTTAAAGTGAAGTCTCCAGGATAAATTACAATTAGCTCTAATATTTTCACTTGTGTGTGTTAAATGAAAGAAAATATCTCTTCTGTGTTTGACTATATATGAATATGTATGTGCATAAATGTTTGACTACACACACACACACACACACACACACACACACATATAATATATATACCAAATATACAAACTTACGGGTCAATTTTTTTGCTCTGATTTAGAAATTATTTTAACTTATAAATCTCTTCATTGATCACATTGAATAGAATTTCTATTATTTTGATATTTCTCAAATTTAGCCATATGTAGAAGTAATGTTCAGAATCTTTAGCTAAAATTATTTATTGTCTACTTGTAATACTTAGTTTTACCTGCAGGTGGAAAAACTAACTAGCCACCAAGGCAAGACCCTAATGAATTCCAGGCAAGACCCTAATGAACTCCAAAACATGGACCCTATTGATTCCACAGTCTTATGTTCTTCTATATCTTTACCTATTTAAATGTCAATAATTTTAAAAATTACTTTTAAAATGAAATCTGTATTTGACAAGTATGATGTATTAAACAATCAGCACTGTAAATATTAGATGAATTAATTTGTCAGAATATCTTCAGTTTTTTATTACAGTTTGACAGCTTATAGTATATGGCCGGTCAGTTTGGATAACAGGAGGCTAATCAATATCCTGAATAATTAGTGTGAGAAATAAGAAAGCAAAAAAAGTGGGGTGGCACTGAATGATTTGTAAGTAGACAAATGCCAAGAGATGATAAAGCAGAAAATTATAATCATTATTATAATATTAACAAGTAGCTTTCATTAGCATGTCTTGTATACCAGGAACTCTAAGCATTTTCACATGTATTTACTTAATTTTCCCAATAACTCTATGATGCAAATTATGCCATAGTCCTTATTTATACCTGAGAAATCCAAGGCACAGAAAGGGTCTACAATTTGCCCAGGGTGACCCAGCTACTAGATGACAGAATATTGATTATGTACCCAGGAAAGAAGGGACATGAAATCACATTCTTAATCCCTGTGTTATGATATTTTGTATGGTCGTGAAAAAATAAAGGTAAAAGAGAATGAAAGTATTCTGGAGGTCTACATAGTGCCAGTGCCTGAGCCAGGCATTGTAATGTGTTTACTTATGATACTAATGTCAAGACTTTAAACTTTTTATGTTTTTTCTTTTATACATAGATGTGTTTGGGGAAATTCTTTATTTCTACCTTCCTCAGTGTCCTCATCTATAAATTAAGGGGTTGTATCACATTCCTTCCAAGAATCTTCTCCTAATCCTCTGCTTCTGTGCCTAGGCATGAAATAAAACACATTTTTTCATGTTTTTGCCTAAGTCTTACTCTGTCAACTTTTTGAAAGTCTTCAGAGATAACAAATTTTATATTCTGGATTTAAAGAATAACATACCATAGGCATCAGTTTATTGGATCTAATACCACTCCTTCACCTCAGTTTCATGCCATTTAAAATAGGTGGCAAAAGTAATCCCTTATGTAGAAGCAATTACTAGAATGCATCTTCCACCATTCGGTTTTGAAATTTCTGGTAAACTATATGTTTGGATCTGAGAAGAGGTTATGATTTTTAACTGCAAAATCTGATATAGAGAAACATCTTACAGAGAATAATGTTTTTCATGCTACACAGTAAATTCTCAGTGGCTCCTAAGTATAAATCTTATCACAGGATTTAGTAAGAATTATCTAAAGAAAGTCTAGGTAGGTTTTAACTTTGATTATCCAGTGGATATTCAACACTCAAGCTGTATCTTACCACAGATTTATTCAGGTACATTAACAAGATGATCTAAGAAGGCAGTGAAATAACTCCCACCAGAAACAAACAACTCTTTCTATAAACCTTATCTCATCCCCAACTTCATTCAAGGTAAACCTTTCTTGAAGTAACAAAGTTAAAAATTTTTGAACATTTTGATCATTTATTTGACATTTACATATACTTAAACTCACTATATATTTAGTGTATATATTATATATAAAATATTTACTGGAGAAAGCAATTTTTGCACAAATGTCTTCTTTCTAACTTTCTTTGATATTTTCTGAATAAGTATACAGCCAATTTATTTAAATGAGTAACAGGCAACAATTACTGAGTTCAGAGTAAAAACATTTGAGCTCTTCAGTCTGGTTGCAAACAGATCTCTTCTAGTGATTGCCAGTGCTTTCTAGGGTATCAAAATTTAGTAGGAGAAAAAGCTTGCATAAGAAAAGTTTTAAAATATTCAGCGAAGGAGATAAGGTTGTTGAAAACAATGCAGGGATGTTATAAGGCTGTGACAAATGACAATGTTTCAAAATACATTTGAACTGTTATTGAATAATTTGAATAAAATAAGCAGGAACCAGCCACTTGGTGAATAGATAGTGAGAAGTCACTTTGTTACTGTTCATAAAGTTAAGAATCTTCGTAATCACAAAACCAGCAAGAAATCTGAGCCTTTGTAACTTCTGTACGACTTACTTGTCAGATTATAACACTGCAAAATGCATTGTTTATTTATCTCTCTATTACACAGGCATTTCACAGCAATTTCTCCATGCAACAATACTCTTGAGAAATAGGAATATGCAAACAAACAATCCCAGTAATGTGATGGGTCGTAGGAGATACATGTACAGTGCTCTTGAAGCACAGATGAAGGAGAATGTAAGAAAGATAAAAGCATCCTACAAGTCTTCACAGCAGAGGAAATATTTGAGTTATCATTTAGGATAAAAATGAGTTTGTTAGACAGGCAAAGGGAAATGACATTTGTTTCAATCACATATTAGTCACTCCACTCTGCTGGCAGGATGTATATCAGGTATAACAATGATGAAACATGAAAGGAAACAATTCATGATCTGTGTTAATCTCTTCCAACAAGTTATAGGATCTCTCATAACCAAGTTATGAGGCAAATCCTAACTTCCTATTATGTCATCATACGTAGTATTTGTTCTTGATAATTCAAGAAATTCAGTTGCCTATTTCACATTTTTTCTATAGATGTAGCTTCTTTATATTCATTAAAGAGCTGTTCTGAGTTGTAGATTTATAAATTTTAGCAAAAAAAGTAACTTCTAACTGTTAGACTCCTTTACATAGATGAGATAAAATATTCTATCAGTTTCTAAAATGGTTTATTCTGTGGGAAAGTGCCATGTTACTTTTTGGTCTCTATGATTAGTCTTCCTTAAAAATGATTGTATAGCGAAAAACGTGACACATTAGAGGAGTTAAGGAACCATGGAGATATGTTTGATATTCATGCTTTTTATACACGTGATTTTAGAGAAGAGTTCTGGTTTGGTTATATGATCTACCTTTAAGAAGGAGTGCACATAAACAGAATTTTGTATTATGTATTATTATTAATTTGCCTAAAGTGAATATGTATGTCATAGTATTCACTTGTGTTCATTGACTAGTAAAATTAAAATGTCAAATGTTTAACAGGTCATTTTATTTAGTTTTAAGTATCATATTTTTTAAAGTTATTTTTTATAATACACTAAGTTCTGGGGTACATGTGCAGATCATACAGGATTGTTACATAGGTATACACATGCCATGGTGGTTTACTACATCCATCCAACCATCATCTACATTAACTACTTCTCCTAATGTTATCCTTCCCCAATGCCCCCATCCCCTGCTATCCCTCCCTTAGCTCTCCCACGCCCTAGCAGGCCTTGGTGTGTGACGTTTCCCTTCCTGAGTCCATGTGTTTTCATTGTTCAACACCCACTTATGACTGAGAACATACAGTGTTTGGTTTTCTGTTCTTGTGTCAGTTTTCCAAGAATGATGGTTTCCAGTTTCATCCATGTCCCTGTAAAGGACATGAACTCATCCTTTTTTATGGCTGCATAGTATTCCATGGTGTATATGTGGCACATTTTCTTTATCCAGTCTATCATTGATGGGCATTTGGGTTGGTTCCAAGTCTTTGCTATTGTAAAGCAGTGCCACAATGAACATACATGTGCATATGTCTTTATAATAGAAAGATTTATAATCCTTTGGGTATATACCCAGTAATGGGATTGCTGGGCCAAATGGTACTTCTGTTTCTAGATCCTTGAGGAATCACCACACTGTCTTCCACAACGGTTGAACTAATTTACACTGCAATTTGATTCTAAACCGTGACTGAAATCTGCTTTTCAGAATGGAATGAGTTACACAAGAGATACTGAATAACTCGCTTGGAGTCGTTCTCTGTCTCTTATATACTGGAGAACTGCCTGCTGCAGTTCCTGTGGTCTGTGCCTTGGGATGTGTGAAGGCCAAATCTGTGAGGTGGCAAGAGGATAAAGAGCATTTGAGTGGAAGCAAGTGTTTGTGGACGTTGGTTGAGGATAGAAAGCCAAGCTCAGATGATTGTTTGGGACTGGAATGAGTGTTCCTGGTTGGAATTGTTGTTTTGCATTGAGTAACAGACACAAGCAAAAAGGAGTGGTAGCAGAGAGAAAAAACGGTTTCATATTTGGAGAAATGGTAGAAAAGCTCTTGGAAATGAGACAAGAAAAGCAGGTTTGAATCTCCTCTTCTATAGTGACTCAGAATATTTCAAATTTCCGCTGTGTGCTGTGTTGTCTCATTAGACCGCCACAGAATATCCATTCAGGATATTCACTTCATCAACAGTGAAGTGAAGATTAGATCTTTCTTCTGCCTTCCATTATTCCTGAGGACTGTTGGGTGAGATGTCTGTCTCTTCCTGGAAATGAAAGGCACACTACCTGCTTAATAATTAACCTCTAAATGTCATGTGAAATATATGAAAACTAACTCTTTGGCTGTGGACATCAGAACTTGTCCAAAAAAGACATCCCGAACTGAGCAATAAGTTGTTCATTGCTTGTGAATCAACAAGAAATCACAAACTTGAGCCCGGTTACAAAAAGAATTGGCAAATCAAATTAATGTCTTTTGAGCTTTGTGATTGTCTGTATAGCAGCTATAAATGTGACATTCTTTTCTTCTGAAAAAGCAGGGATACAAGTGACATTCATGACTGTTGATAAGGATCCTTGTCGTATAATCCAAGCATTATCCCAAGGCACTTTTGTTTGTTGATTTGCATATTCTAATTTCTTACAAAATTATTCAAGCAGGAGATATTACTTTTTATACTTAATTAAAAGCTGTGGATATTTATAATAGGAAGAGTTTCCTACCTTTAGCTGTTTTTGTGTTCATATACCATTGCAAACTTTTATTTATAAATAAAATATTTGTGTGTGGGTCTGATATTCATCTACACTTTTCAGTCAATATGGAAATAGTGCCAGAGTTCCTTATTCTTAGAACCTACTCCTGGGAAGTCCCTTTTCAATGCCATGCTTGGGATTAGCTGTCAGAAATAGAGGACACACTTCTGTTATAACCTCAAAGTGCTTATAGGTTGGTGGGTTTTGTACCCTGGCCACTGTCACCTTGTTGGTGGAAGGTTATACATTTCTGATGGATGGAAGATATTTTTGCTCTCTTATTTTAAGTAGAAGTCTCTTCTGTCCAGACACCTATTGTAGTTCAGTAACTAGTTGCAAGAGCTCTTGAATCTGGTCTTTTGGTGCTTCTGAATCAGCAGGTGCTGTGAGCACAGATAAATAATAGTAGGATGAGATAAAAATGCTAGTGAGTATAAACCTGGTAATACTGGGTTCATGTCTCTTCTTTGCATTTGGCACAAAAGGACTTGAGTACTCAGGGAGAAAAACCTGAAGGATGTCATATCTGATGTCCTGATCCTTGAGGTGATGTTTAAAGCAAAGATGGATGGAGATTCATGGAACTTTAATTTTTCCCTTTTATCCTCTTTAAGTGGTAAATGGCATAATAAGAAATATAAACCTGCTAGGAGTGTGGCTGAAATAAACTATTGGTGTCAAAATTAATCAAACATATTTTCCTTCCCCATTCAGATCGGGGTGTATTCTGGTCCTATGACATTTATTCTTCTCTGATGTGACAATGTCCCCTTGATACAGTGGGTCAGGTTTCTCTGTTTCTGAATTCAACAACCTTTGTTTAAATTCTAATAATTCCCAGATTTATAGGAAGCTCTAAGCTCCTTGAAAGCCAGCACATTTATAAGTTCATTTTCTTTACCTTTCTGAGAACTAAGGAGTAGGGAAAATTGAAAATAATTTTAGAGAAAAATAAAGCATATGTGATGTACTTGAAGTTATAAACAAAATTTTACCCTTGAAGGTTACTTCAAATACTTTCCTCTCTAAAGTCATTCTGGATACTCCACTTCCCTGGCTTTCCCTCTGCAATAGATGGAAGTGGGTTCACTCTTTCCAACACTTCCCATGCCAGGAACCCTTTAATAATGCTTAGCAGACATAGCCTGTTGAATATTACCATGATTTGTGTTTGTGTTTTATGCCAAATCCAAAACTTCTTAAGAGAGTTTTGTTTTATTTTACCATGTTCTCAAACAATCCAAAATGGTGCCTTATGTATACATTGTAAATTTGTGATAAATATTGAATAAGTTGATGGAGATGGTTTCTGTTTGTCTTCTGAGCATTTTGAATCAGCTCTTCAGTTTTCTGCTTAAGGTGCAGATTTATTCAAAAGATGTTTACTATTCTATGTGCCAGGCACTGTGCTAAGTGCTGGATATATAACAGCGAATAAAACATAAAATCTTTTCTTGTGGCAAAAAAAAAAAAGAAAAGAAAAAGAAAATACATACAATTGAGATGGTGACAGGAGTTAAGGAGAAAAATAAATCATGAAAGAGGCATAGAGGTTGGAGCAGGGTGTTCAGGAAAGGCCTTTCAGCTAAGGTGGCAGTCAAGGACAGACCTGAGGGAGGTAAATGGATAATCTTCTAGGCTGGGGGAACAGCAAGAGTGGCCTAAGGTGGGAGTGGTTCTAGAATGTTCAAGAAAGAGCGAGGGGACTGGTGTGTAGCTGCAGCCCAGTGATGGAGGGTAGAAGGAGCTGAAGCCGGAGAGATAGAAGGGATGAGACCAGAGAGGACCTTGTAGGCAACTCCAAAAATGTGGGGCTCTACTCTGAGATGAAAAGCCCACTGGAGAGTGTTGAATATAGGAGGGGCATGAGTTGACATACAAGGTGAAGAAAAATTTTGTCAATGATGCAGGTTGTATTTTGATTATCAGAAGTTTTGACATCATCTGTGAACATCAGATTTTACTTCTAAGGTGGAAGGCAGTTTAATGGCTTTAGGAACCTTTGATTTGAAAGCATAGTTAGTCATATCTATCATTTCTAAATGCATTTAAGTGGAGTACTGGAACCAATGTGGGTATACTGTTGTGATTCTGAGGTTAATATGATATGTAAAACTGGTATTTTGTGGCCTACATTTTAGTACATCCTGTTTTTCTTAATTGAAGCTTTATTGATGCACTACCTTGAATATGTTTTTGTTGCTCCCAAATTTACACACCAAGGAGCTTCAGCTCTCTGATGTATACAGTAGGCACCATGATGTGTTGGAAGTAAACTCTCACCAGGCTGGAAGTCATTGTAGATCAACGGTCATCACAGAACTTTTTGGATATTGTGCCTTTATCAGTAAAATATTTTTGAACTTTGCACCCACAAAATACATATATTTGTCATTTATATAAATGTACTACAATGGCCATGCATGTTTATTGTAAAACATATGCTTAAAAAAATTAAAAGGATGTCATGAATATAAAATAAGCACATTAAAATGATATTTTGTTGTTTATGTTTACAAAATGTTTTTGTTCTCATCCAAGTATTAGTACCATTTTTAAAGGAGAATAATGTACTTTAGTATGGTTTATTTGTTTTTAAACGATTAGTTTAAACTTTTGCAATGAAGCAATCAAGAGGTGTATTTCTACCTCGTTTATTTTGAGACTTAGTTTTCAATTATTATCATAGTTGAAACATACTTCTCAAAAACATCCAAGTAGGTGGAGTGCATTATGGACTTCACAATCATGTAAGTCGATTTTCAATCTAGAATTCATCTTGCAATGGTTTTTGTTGAAATATGGCTAGCAAATTTCCATCTTCTGTGATCTCAATCAGATGTTCTTGCAAAACTAATTTGAAGATAATGCATTTTAATGTTTTTAACAAAGGCATTCAAAACCCACTGAAGCTCTCCATTTGGAAGATTTAAAAACAGCATTCAGAGAGGGAGTGTTTATAGTGTATGCTTAACAGTGTTTTCTTCAACAAAATCATGTAATGATGGAAACATTTCCAAACATTCATTTTCACAATGCTCTTTCCATAGCATGATTTTTTTTTTTAAAAGAAGTTGCTTTCTTGCTTATTGTTAAAACATCTAACTTACCTTGAAGGAACCGATTAAATGTGTAGCTGGCAAAGAGCTTGTACTGGAAGTAGAAGTGTCTGCTTTGCCATTGCTCTCTTCCTGTTCTTTTTTTCACTTGAATTTACATTATTAGTGCATTGGATTCTTTGCAGAAATATCTCAAAGCCATAACAGCATTTGGTGAGAATTACTTTAATTAAAATTAAATAACATGATCTGTGACTCCACTTTGCTCGACACATGCAAACTGTGATGTAAAGCAAAATGCTGAAAGACAAAGACAAAGCAAGGGCAGGCTGGCAGCTCCTCCCACTCCGTGGTAGGGTACACATAGATCAGTGATGTCTGAGTACTTGGCTATTGGACACACGCAGAGTGAGGGTGCCAGAGCGGATCTGTACATTAGATATTAGTAGAGCTTGGTTTCTCTATTTGTAGATTAAAATATAAACAAATGTAAATGCCTAATATTTTTCCCTACATTCCAGAGGATCATCTTGCACACTCCTAGGGAATTATGCACCTCATTTAGGAGTCTACTGTATTAGATGCTGGCATTTTCAACTGGGGGGCTTGAAAGTCCTTATGAGTCACAAAGAGTTAAAAAGTCTTGCTGTTCCATCCTTTGTAAGATCCCATCAATAAAAGATCAATCACAAAAACATAATGGTTTTAGGGACAGAGATAATTAATTACATCACAGTAGTAGTTGAAAGCAAAGTTAATTAAACCTTTGGCTGCTCGTTGCTTACCTCCAAATACAAATGAGTGTCTACACCTGTCCAAATATTACCCTGCACCAATGATTTCTAATAGTGAGGCACAATGTGGATGGCTTCCGGTAAGGCTTCTTTCTTTCATAAGTTCTGTGTTCCAGCTAATTTCTGTACTGCATCTCCTTTTACTTTTCCCAGATTAGCTATGCCCTTGGTCTGGGAGAGGGTAAGTTCACGTATTCCTTCCTCACTTTGGGTATCAAGTTACCTGCGTCATTTCAGGAAGAAAAGTGGTTAGAGCCCAATGTGCTACTCATCTTAAATTAATGAAATATTTTTAGTGGCATCTAATTCTGTGATGCTTTTGCTTGTACTTTAAGTATTTTCTAAAATGGCTCTTATAAAATGAAGGTTTTTTTGTTTGCTCTCATAATGGTGTGAATGTACCTCTCTGTTAAAAAATTCCCAGGGCTACTGCAGAGTAAAAAAATTTTATAACCTTTTCTTTTTTCTCTTTCCTGCAAAATATCTCGGGAGCAGAGTAAACTGTTAAGATGTAGAGGAATTGCAAACGGTGTGTGGCTACAGTGTTGATGGGTGTTGCCACAGCTGAATAATGTTGGCAATCCAGGGACATGAAAAAGCAGTAAAAGAAAAAGTTTAGTTTTATAAGCATACAGAGGTGCGTGATTAGAAAATGTCCCTGGGGCCAGGTGCTATGGTTTACACCTGTAATCCCAGCACTTTGGGAGGCCGAGGCGAGCAGATCACCTGAGATCAGGAGTTCAAGACCACCCTGGTCAACATGGTGAAACCACATCTCTACTAAAAATATAAAAAATTAGCCGGGTGTGGTGGTAGGTGCCTGTAGTCCCAGCTACTCAGGAGGCTGAGACAGGAGAATAACTTGAACCCATGAGGTGGAGGTTGCAGTGAGCTGAGATCACACTATTGCACTCCAGCCTGGGTGAGAGAGTGAGGCGCCATTAAAAAAAAAAAAAACGAGAAAAAAAGAAAATAAAGAAAATGTCCCTGGATATTTCCTTCTTTTCTTCTTTCCTTTCCTCCCTACTGCCTGCCTTTCTCCTCTTCCTTCTTTAATTTCTATGGAAGAAATGAACATTTATAGAACACTGTATATAGGAAAAAAGAGAATGAGATAAACAAATTCAGATATGAAGAGTTTAAGTGAACTCAAGAACTGAAGAGGTTCCCAGCCTGAGTGAGGTGAGAAGGGAGAGCCCCCGACAGGCAGCCCAGTGCAGAGTACCAGAGTCTGAGAAGATTTAGGTGGGCATCCATACAGGTGGGAACAAAGTGCATCCAGGTGTGTAAACAGTCACTGCAGGTGTCCAAGCCCAAGCAGGCTAAGGAAAGTATTCACATGGAGAGAATGTGACTGCCTTACGAAAAACCTGATTTTCTACTTTTATGCCTCTTAAGGGACAGGAAACATTTCTCCACCTCTCCATGCTAAGGGAAGCATTGCTAAATCAATGACAGTTTGACCTGCTGTACCTTCATTTTAGACTGTCACAAAACAGGATGTGAGAGATTAGGAGGGAAGCACTGGGCACATAAAGCATGTTTCTGGGAAAGAAACAGGAAGCTGGTGTTCCAATGTGTTTAGATAAAAACATAAACAGAAACCTACCAGACAGGACTCACAGTAAATTTTTGTCCATGCTTACAAAGCAGGGACAAAAATAGAATATCTCTTACTTTGAACCTCACCTTCAGAATGGGAAATAAGAATTTTTTTCCTTCTCACCATGACTTTGATATGACAGAGAGGAAAGGCTTTGGATAAATTTTGTATTTAACCTTCATGAAGGGCATCGTTGTGGGGCTGTGGAAAGGAAAGACATTCTGGCCTGTGGAACTGGGTAAATCTTTTTTTGGGGGGTTCCATGCCTTTTTAAAATTATACTTGAAGTTCTGAGGTACGTGTGCAGATCGTGCAGATTTGTTATATAGGTATACATGTGCCATGGTGGTGGTTTGCTGCATCCATCAGGAACTGGGTAAATCTTATATAAAGAGTCAGGTCCCTTTTAGGAACCCCATATGTGGGCTTTCCAACCCACCCTTACATCACAGTAATATGGAAATGGGGCAGATAGAAAGTGTGAGGAGTCTGTTGTACCCTCACCATGATTTCTCTGGATTCCTCCAGAGTGTCAACCTCTTTCCACATTATGGTTTCTTTTGTGCCTTTCCTCTTTGAAGGTGGATGTTTTCGAGCTGAGATGCTGAGCTGAGCAGCTTTTTTTCCTTCACATTTTATCACTGTGGTAGGAAAATTTTTGCATTCTCTTTATTTATTTGGCAATTTCACTGATGGTTATCATAGAGGTGCTTATTTTTCTGCTCTGGAATTCACCTTTAAAAAAAATTGTGTCTGATTCTTCTAACACATTCAAGATGGGTGATGAGCTAAAACAAGTCGTGCTGGTAAATGATTAACAGCCAGCTTCTGCACAGCAAAGGAAACGAGTGAAGAGAAAATCCACAGATTGGGTAAAAATTTTCAAACCACACATCTGGTCAATTTCCAAAATATGTAAGGAACTCAGACAAATCAATGGCAAGAAAATAACCCAATTTAAAAATAGGCAAAATGCTTGAATAGGCATTTCTCAAAAGAAGACGTACAAATGGTCAATGAGTATATGAAAAAATCCTCAACATCACTAATCAGGGAAATGCAAATCAAAACCACAATGAGTTATCAGCTTCTGTTAGAATGGCTCCTCTAAAAATATGAAAGTTAACAAGTGTTGGTGAGGATATAGAGAAAAAGGAACGCTTGTATACTATTCTTGGAAACATAAATTGGTATAGTCATTATGAAAAACAGAATGGCGCTTTCTCAAAAAACTGAAAATAGAACTACCACATGATCCAGAAATCCCAGTTCTGTGTGTATGTCCCCTAGAATTTAAATCAGTATGTCTGCACTCCCATGTTCCTTGCAGCTTTATTCACAATAGCCAAGATACAAAAATCAACCTAACTGTCCATAATGGGTTAATGGATAAAGAAAATGTAGTATGTATGTGTATATCTATTTCTCTATCTATATATCTATATCTGTAGATAGATAGACATATAATTGAATACTATCAACCATTAAAAAGAAGGAAGTCATCATGTCATTTGTGACAACATGGATGACCCTGGAGGTCATTACGCTGAGTGAAATAAGGTACAGAAGGACAAATAGTGCATGATCTCACTTATATGTGGAATCTAAAAAGTCAAACCCATAGAAATAGACAGTGGAACGGTGGCTACCAGAGGCAAGGGTGAGGGGTGGAGCAAGAAATAGGAAGACAGGGGTGAAAGGGTTCAAAATTTCAGTTAGACAGCAATAATTATGTTTTGAGATCTATTGCGCAAAAGATGACAAGTATTTAGGGTGATGGATATGTTAATAGTCTGATTTCATCATTCCAAAATATAAATGTATATCAAAACATCTCCTTGTACCATGTAAATATATATATAACTATTGTTTGTCAATTAGTAAAAAGCCCTGATTTCTAGTAACTCTTGCCAGTTTCTCTGGTATAAATTGTCTTACAAAGCTGCTTTAAGCCACCAGTATAAAACAACCAGCTTATGAAATTCAACAATCAGCTATTTCAAAGTGGTGCAAGCCAGCTCCAGCACTTTCCTGGAACTCTAACCCAGAAATGCTTCTTATTTAAACTGAACTAATTTTAGATCATGTAGGAACTACAACCTATGTTATTGGCCATTTGAGTTGTAATATAAATTAGTGAAAATTTTTTACTTTGTCTTTCTTTTATCAATTTCTCAGTAAGAAGAAAAATAGAACAAATATTCTTAGATATTTTAAAGGTTGATGGGGTAATTAATTTTGTACCTTTTTTTCTGGAGTGGTGAAAATAGGAAAGAAGAGAGAGCTGTTATAGGCAACTTTCTGATTGGGTATCAACATGGTAGAATAAGCCTATAATTACTTTTTCTGGAGAAATATAAAATAAAAGATTTAAACCTGCTAAAAACGGATGATAGAAAGTCTGTGTGGTGGCTGAGAATGTTCTTGAATGAAAGCTCAAACTTTCTTCCAGTTCTTTTTTGATGTTTAAGAGTGGATTATATTTTATTTTCTTATAAAGTTCTGAGATTACCTTTTCTCTTCACTGTTTTCATGTCTTACTTAATGTGCCTTAATATAGCAGCCTGGTGCTATTCTTACCTTTTGCTTTTGTTACGCGAGTTATACAAGAGAGGGTTTTTCATAGTATAGTGAGCACAGATTCCAAAATGGAGGCCAGTTACCAGTGAAATATATTTATTTAACTCAGGTGTACTCTGGACTTTATAATGTCATTGACCTTGGATTTCTAGGAGTTTCAAGTCATTCTGAATCTGCTCATCTGTGCTGATTTTTAAATGTTTGAAATAGAACATTTTCTGAAGTGATATATTAAGAAATAATGCTTTAAAAATTCTGTAGGGAAGCTCTTGTCTTTGTTCTCCTGCATTGACATTTTTATTTTGAGCAGATATGTACTATATTTTCCTCCAAAGGTTAAAGTTTAAAGTTATAGTATAACATCTGCAAATTTATTTGCTTAGATTACTTTTATATTCCCTTTATATTCTTTTTTTCTCTTGGTCTTCTCCTTTTTCTCCCTTGGCTGTTATAACATTAGCAGATGTGAACACTCTGAATGTAAGCTTGTTTTCTTATTCATCTTTGACACACGGCATTGAAAACTGCTTGGCATATAGTGGCTTTTAATAAATGCTCATTGAAATCCATTTTTAACTTTTTCAGGTAATTCCTCTGCTCATGAGTTAGTATCTCTTGGGTTTTAGACATTTTATCCCCAAATCCTTCGGATAGGGAATGAAATACCGAATAAAGAGCATTTATGGTACAAGTGAGAAACAGCAGATTTTGATGTGTGATGGTTTGGTAATGGAAAGTGTAAGAACAACAACAATAGGATTGAAACCTAGTTATTGAAAAAATAGAGTTCAGTGCTAGGCTGACCAACTGTACTGGTTTGCATGGACTGAAGAGGTTCCTGGGATATGGGACTTTCAGTGGTGAAACCAAGACAGGCCTGGGCAAACCAGGATGAGCTGGTCATCCTGGTACTGAACTCATATAGTAGGATGGAAAGACACTCTATAGTAGTGGTTCTCAGCCTTGCATATATACCTTGGAATCACCTAGGGAGACCTGAAAACCAGTGACACACCCCAGGAAATCTGACTTAGGATGCTGCCTAGGCAACTGGATTTTATGAGTTCCCCAAGTGATCCTAATGTGTAGCCAGGGTTGAGAACCATTGATGTTAGGCAATGCTTGGTGTAGGACAAAGTTGTTGTCATGGCTGTGACATGGCACAGGTTGTCCTGATTTAGCAAGCCAGATCTGATGACAAAGTTTGGTTTGGGTTTGAAGATTGCGGGGAATGATAACCTGGACTATGTTAAAGCTTGCTTTTACTTTTGCTGTTGTTTACTACCAAACTGACAAACAGGCAGTCAAAAGCTATACTCCAGGACAGGAAACAGATAAGTGGACATAGTTTACCAGCTCCTCACATGCTCCTCTTGGGAGGCGTCTTGACATGGTCCTTGTGGCATTGGTAGGTTGGGAGATTCTTCTGATCAGAAAAGCTCAGAGCTGTGGGTACTATGAGGATAGATGAACAGATACCTCAACGCTAAAAACTAATCTACCATCTAAGAATATTGTTGCTAACGCTCCGTAACAAACTTCTGTCTTCTTTTTCTTACTGAATCATTGTCTTTACCAGGCTTGACCATGGCCATAGTTGGAACAGCAGAAACATACAGTTGTGGATTCTATTTGAATATTTTGCTTACAATGCACACCAATATCATTAATCCTGACTAAGACTCTGTGGAATATGAGTTATTATTGAGGGTATTTCTGTTTTACGTCTTTAGAAATGGAAGTGTGTCAAGGTTAAATTTGTCAAACCCAGCTAGTGCAGATGAGGTTAGAATCTACTTTCCCTGATGCACTGGGAAATTCTATCTAGCTCTTTTTGCATAAAAGGTTTATATAGAGTTAGCCACTCTGTACTGTTTGTAAAGCGGCCAATCCCTTCCTAATGAGAAATGGCTGGAGATAACAAACTCATTATCCATAGGCTACCAGAGAGTCATTATGTGGAAATGACTTTTACTCACTTTTGATCTGGGTGGTATGGAGATATATAAATCTAGTAATAAAAGGCCTTAGCTCTTATGGATAAGCCCTGAGGTGTTCAGTTCCCTAACAGCTTACCCTTTTAAATTAAATTAGAATTATCCCTTTATCATTTAGACAGCAACATTGCTTTCTGGTCAAGCTCTGTGAATTCTTCTGGAGGTATGGGGCATAAAAGCCTGTTCCAACTCTGCCCTTTTTCAATTTAGTGAAGAATAACAGAACAGCTAAAAGTTGAAAGGAGGTAGTGGTGCTTTGCAGCATTTTAAATTGAACTGCTTTGAAGTTCTCTTTAGGAAGAAGGACAGGGAGGAAGGGACATGATCATCTCTGTGCAATTTGCCTTCTCTCCAGAGGTCCATCTTCCACCCAATGTGGCTTTACTGCTTTGGCATCATCAAGTAGGACTGTTACTAACATGTCCATGTGGACACCGTTATAGTGTAAACACAATCATCTTGGACTCAATTCATGATTAAATTTTGAACCTGAAAGCTACGTATACTCTGTCAATATTTTGTCATTTTAAGGACCTACTGTTTTTAATCTGTCATTTATTTTTGTTCATATTGGAAACACAGATTTCACAAATTGTAGAATTTAATTGAAAATCAACCAGCTGTTCTTAAACTTTGACTTTCCAGGGTTGACCACCTTTCTCTAGAATCTGTTCAACAGCAGCTAATGTTTTTGTTTTTTTTTTTTTTTTTTTTTTGAAAAGCACCGTGGTAGAGGCCCCAGGTTTCACTTTCTGCATATCTTTTGCCTTTGTACAAGGAAGCTGGGGCTCTGTCTCTGATGTGGCGAAGGATAAACTGTCAGAAAAATCCTGGAAAAATGTATGATGGGCTTTAATTCTTCCAGGGAAAGATACAGAGTCCCCTCCCCTGTTAAAAGCATCAACCCCACCCTCCCAAAAAAAGAGATGGGCAGGAGGAGTGTTTTTCTTTAGAAACGTTCAAAAGTGATAGAGGAAAGTGTGTCCCAGGTAGGAAGAAAAATCTTGTACAGTGTGAGTGTGACACAGGCTCAAACTAAGGAATGATTATAAATCGTATCAGTCTTCCAGCTAGTACAATCCTGCCCTCCTTAGTGGGTGGCTTTTCAGGAGCTTCTCATTAGTTAGGGTGACAGAAAGCACCCACTATTTGAATAGTGAACTCTGTCTTTCTGATGAGATGGTGGGTGGCAGGCAATGTGCTCTGTGGTGTCTATATCTGCTATGATAAAAAATGTTTTATCACATAATGAAAATGTTTACTGTATAGTCATAATAAGAATTTCAAAACTTAAGGGACCAGCCTATAGGCTAACATACAAATGTTCATTCCAGTTGTGAATCCTAATTATAAAGTCTAGTTTCAAAGAGTATTGACCTATTTGACGGGCTCATGTGGGTTTAGAATGAATGCCATAATGAATACATTATGATGACTGGAAGAAAAACTAGAATGTGACAAGTGGTGCGAAAAAGTTTAGAAATGAATGAAATGACCTTGGCTTTGCCCATCATTTCACGCAGCCCTTGAGTGTTATGCAAATGGGAAGTGGATATTTTACATATGTGATTAGTGATGTGGAGCATTTGCTAAGACTTTTTATACAAGGATTATTATTTTTTGAGCACTTATTTATCAAAAATTATTATACTATTTAAGCATGATCTTTGCCATCAAGAAACTTACAGACCAGTAGGACAGATGGATTACACCTCCATACAACTGTAGTTAAACTCAGGAAATACAAAGCAGCAGCAGATGGGTATAGCCTGACTGTTATGGCTGTTCAGGGGAGAGATAATTTATTTCTGGCTGGGTTGACAATGGAAATTTCATAAAGAAGGGGCATTTGCCAAATAGCCAAGACAATCCTCAGCAAAAAGAACAATTTGGAGGCATCACTATTCCTGACTTCAAGCTATACTGCAAGGCTACAGTAACCAAAACAGCATGGTACTGGTTCAAAAACAGACACATAGACTGTTGGAACATACTAGAGACCTCAGAAATAAGACTGCATACCTACAATCATCTGATCTTCAACCAATCTGACAAAAACAAGCAATGGAGAAAGGAGTCTTTATTCAATAAATGGTGCTGGGAGAACTGGCTAGCTACATGCAGAAAATTGAAACTGGACCCTTTCCTTACACTGTATACGAAAATTAACTCAAGATGGATTCAAGACTTAAATGTAAAATCCAAAACTATAAAAATCCTAGAAGAAAATCTAGGCAGTACCATTCAGGACATAAGCATGGGCAAAGATTCCATAACAAAAATGCCAAAAGCTGTTGCAACAAAAGCAGAAATTGACAAATGAGATCTAATTAAACTAAAGAGCTTCTGTGCATGAAAAGAAACTGTCATCAGGGTGAATAGGCAACCTACAGAATGTGAGAACCTTTTTGCAATCTTTTCATCTGACAAAGGTTTAACATCCAGAGTCGAAAAGAAACTTAAACAAATTTACAAGAAAAAAACAACCCTGTTAAAAAGTGGGCGAAGGACATGAACAGACACTTCTCAAGACATTTATGTGGCCAACAAACCTAGGAAGAAAAACTCAACTTCACTGATCATTAGAGAAACGCAAATCAATACCACAATGAAATATCACCTGATGCCAGTGAAAATGGTGATTATTAAAAAGTTCAGAAACAACAGATGCTGACAAGGTTGCAGAGAAAAAGGAACACTGTTACACTGTTGGTGGAAGTGTAAATTAGTTCAACCATTGTGGAAGACAGTGTGGCAGTTCCTCAAAGATCTAGAGGCAGAAATATCATTTGACCCAGCAATCCCATTACTGGGTATATACCCAAAGGAATATAAATCATTCCGTTATAAAGACACATGTACATGTTTTTTCACTGAAGCACTGTTAAGAAATAGCAAAGACATAAAATAACCCAAATGCCCATCAAGGATTGACTGGAGAAAGAAAATGTGGTACATATATACCATGGCATACTATGCATCCATAAAAAGAAATGAGATCATGCCCTTATCAGGGACATGGATGGAGCTGGAAACCATTATCCTCTGCAAACTGATTGAGGAACAGAAAGCCAAACACTACATGTTCTCACTTATAAGTGGGAGCTGAACAATGAGAACAAATGGACACATGATGGAGAACAACACATACTGAGGTCTGTTGGCGGTGCATCGGGAGAAGGAGAGCATCAGGAAGAGTAGCTCATGGATGCTGGGCTTAATACCCAGGCGATGGGTTGGTCTGTGCAGCAAACCACCATGGCACATATTTGCCTTTGTAACAAATCTGCACATCCTGCACATGTATCTCAGAACTTAAAAGCTGAAGAAAAAAAGAAAGAAAAAAACCAGAAGGGGGCATTTGAACTGGGTCTTGAAAAAGCATGTAGGTCTAAATAGATGGAGATGGAAGGAAATCAGTCTAGACAAAGGCAATGGCATTATTAGGTAAGTGCAAGATGAGAAAGAATGAGGAGTGCGTTTGGGAAATGGCTGGCAGATGAAGCCAATTAGAATTTAGTGTTTGTAGAAGGGAGATGTAGAAGATGAGATGGGTCAGATTGTGGGAAAGTTTGACTTCATTGTGTAAGAATTTGTTCTTCATTTGTTATCGTTCAGGTTTCTAAGTGGTGTGGATCACAACAAAAATGATTCTTTGAAAATCAAGTCTATCTGCTCTTGGTACTGAGGCTGACTTAGTTGTCAGGGGACTTAAAAGTCATGTGTAAAGAATAATGAAGTAGTAACTGATTTGCTCTTAAAAAATACATTAGGTTTGATTAAACATTTAACCCAGAGAAAATGTCCTTATTCATAGCATTTAAATACTTTCTGAAGGGCTGGGTGGAAGTATATCAAAATCCTGTGTAAGTCCAGTGACGATTACTTATTGTGTATGTTTGGAGAGACATGTGATGAGATGAGCATTGCCTTAGAAAATACCTCCTTTAAATATCTAAGAGCTCTGTTTCAGAGTGGCGCAGCTGATCGTGAGATTTAGAGCAATGATCTGTAGCTCAAAATCTAGGATAATGAATAAGGAAGCAGAACACAGGCCTATGAGTCTCCAAATCATTGAATAAAATAAAATTTTGAAAAACGTTTCCTATAATGTTAAATCCCTTAAAAAAACACAGTTGTTTAACCATGGTTCTGGTATTGGGCATGCAGAAGTAGAAAAGTCTCATTGGTTTTTCTTGTGCTAAAAAATATTAATGACAAAATCTTTTTGTGTGGGAAAAATACTACATTAGAGGATGCCATACCTCATTCTACTCTAAAAAGACTGAAAGGATAGTGTCATGAACTGTCTCTTTTGTTTACTCATCTGTCAGATAATCACTGATGTAATTTCAGGATTTCTCTAACTCCTTCAGAATATGTTGACATATTAACTTGTTTGTTTACTGCATTTCTTCTAATTTCCACATAGATTCTTTTTACTGATGTATTAAGTGCTAGCACATACCTTCTATTCATGCTATTGAACGCACATCCAAAGGACATTTTGACCAGTTGAAAGAAATGAACATTTATTACATGCCAGAAAGCCCAGTGAGCACTCTATACATTATCTCATTTAATTTCCTTCACAAAACCCTAAGGGAGATATTTTTAGACCTCTTTTTTTAGATGAAGAAACTGAGGCTCAGCCTGTGGAAGTGACCTTCCCAGAACAATCTGCAGTAGGTAAGGACACCAGGATTTAAATCCAGACAGGTCTGAGATCCAGCTCCTTTTCTCCACGTTGTCTTTTGAGGTTTAAAAATCCATAAAAACTATCTATATGGTTTCAGACCACAGACAATTTGCTAAGAAACTTAGAAATGAGTTGACAGGTTGGCCTTTGATTAAAAAACTTGATGATTCAATTTTATTCCATCTCTATTTCTCCATTATTTGTAACTTGCTGGCCTGCTCATGGATATTTTTCTCCTCAGTGGTTCTGAATGCAGGAAAATAGGGAATAATGAAGATCACCACAGGCCAGGAGTAGACTTATGTATGTACAGTTGTGTAGACTACAAGTTTCTTAGCAACAGGAGGATGTTTTAGGAAAATCTCCTGACCCCAGTGCCAATTCTTTTTTCACTTGGGATTTCCTCAGAAAGGAGGCATCTTTTGATGACAATCACCTCATGATACTTAGTTTCCATCCCTGCTGTGGGTATTATGTTTGCTTGGCTTCAGCTACAGACAGACTCCTTTTGTGTAGCCTTAACTATGTGTGTGTCAGTGCTGATTTTATGGTGAGTCAGACATTAACAGATGGAAACAGGATAATGGAAAATGGAGAACTGTGGTGAGGTTACTTCCCAGACTCTCATCTTCCTATCATAGCCAGATTTTCAGAAGTGTTCATGTGTGCTGTCTTCGCTTCCTGATTCAATTGGCCCCACCACTTCATTGAACCTGCTCTTATAAAGATGTCTTGTTTCTAAGTCCAGTGGACAATTCTTATCTTACTTGACGTTTTATGAAATTTCCATACCTTCACCACTCACCCCTTCTTATTTGAAAAAACTCTGTTTTTGGCTTCCCTGTATGTTTTTGTCTTGTGGCTTCCCAGCCACTTCTCCGCCATTATGGGTCCTGTATTAGTCCATTTCCATGCTGCTACAAAGAGCTGATTGAGATTGGCTAATTTATAAAGGAAAGAGGTTTAATTGACTCACAGTTCTGCATGGCTGGGAGGCCTCAGGAGACTTACACTCATGGCAGAAGGGAAAGCAAACATATCCTTCTTAACATGATGTCAGGAAGGAGAAGTGCCAAGCAAAAAAAGAAAAGCCCCTTATAAAACCATTAGATCTCATGAGACCTCACTCACTAGCACAAGAACAGCAGCATGGGGGTAACTGCCCCATGATTCAATTACTTCCCACCTGGTCCGTCCCACAACATGTGGGGATTATGGCAACTACAATTCAAGATGACATTTAGGTGGGGACACAGCCAAACCATATCATTCGACCTCTGACCCTCCCAAGTCTCAGGTCCTCACATTTCAGAACACACCCCACTACCTGATGCCAACTTACTATATTAGTTCATTCTCACGCTGCTGTAAAGAACTGCTCAAGACTAGGTAATTTATAAAGGAAAAAGGTTTAATGGACTCACAGTTCTGCATAGCTGGGGAGGCCTAAGGAAACCTACAATCATGGTGGAAAGGGAAACAAACACATCCTTATTCACATGATGGCAGGAAGGAGTAGTACCAAGCAAAGAGGAAAAAGTCCCTTGTATAAAACCATCAGATCTCATGAGAACTCACCTACTGTCATGAAAACAGCAGCATGGGGGTAACTGCCCCCATGGTTCAATTAACCTCTGCTTGGTCCCTCCCACAACACGTGGGGATTATGGCAACTGCAATTCAAGATGATATTTAGGTGGGGACACAGCCAAACTATATCAGGGACCTTCTTCATTACTTAGTCTTTACATGATGGAGAGTCTTAGGACTCAGCCCTATGCCCTCTCTTTTCACTTGACATTTGGATCTTAGATGATTTCATCTGTTTCTGTGGCTTCAGTGAACTTCTTTCTGCCAATGATAATGCTAAAATTTTAGTTCCAACCTGTCTTCTCAGTTCCAGGGCCACATTTCTGTCTATGATATTCCCTCTTGGATGTATTGCAGATATCTCAAAATGAACATGTTCAAAATAGAACTCATATTCTTCTTGCTCCTCCATTACATCTCCAGTTCAACAAATGGCCCCACCAGGTACATGATGGCTGACATCAGAAACCTAGTGGCATTCTTGACAACTCCTTTTCTCTCATTACTCATATCCAACTGAGTCATGAGTGTAGTGTCCACATCCTATTGAGTCTATCTCCCAGATATTTCTTTCATCTCTCTTCACCACCCTATCTTGAACCACCACCATCTTTCCCCTGGGCTGTTGCTGTAGCCTTGTAATTGTGCTCTAAACATTTACTCTGAATAACCTCAGACGTGTTCTCCATTCAGCAACCAGATTTATCCTCTTAATATGCAACCTGATCATGTCAAACCTCCCCCTAACATTCTCCTCAAGGTGCCATTTGCATTTTTGATAAATGCTCAAATTCTTGATGAACTCTGATTCCTGCCTACCTCTTTAATCTCATTTTTTGCTGCTTTCCTCTTTACCCACCATGCTGTCAGCTCATGGGCTGTCAGTCCCCCGTCCTCATCAGGTTGCTCTCCACTCAAGGGCTACCTGGACCACTTATTTCTCTGTTCCGAACCCTCTCCCAGTCTCCAAGCTTAATAAATCTTTATCCATCCTTCCAAATTCAGAGTAGGCATCCCTTCCTTTGTGAATAACTGCTTGATCTCTCTTCCTGGTAGGCCCATTCTAGTATACATTGCAGCACCTTGTATATTTCCTTTATCACACTTTATTATACACTTTCAGGTAACCGTTTGCTTAATATCTTTGTTTTTGCCAAGATTCCACATTCGAAGCTCTATAAGAGCAAAGATGTATTAATTCTTTTTACTAATGTATACTTAGTGTGTTACAGAGTGTCTGACACAGAGTAGGTGCTTCTTATGTATTAATCTAATGTATGAATAAATGAATATTCTTGGGGTGCTTACAGAGCTGTAATGTCTAATACAATAGCCACTAGCTATGTGTGGCCAATGAGCTCTTGAAATGTGACTAGTCCAAACTGAGATGCTGTAAGTATGAAATAAAGTTCAAAGACTTAGTACAAAAAGTAAAATATCCCATTGATAAATGTTTGTATTTACTAAATGTTGAAATTTTAACAAGTTGGATATATTTGGTTAAATAAAATATAATATTAAAATTAACCCCTTTTAAAAATATTTTTTAATGTGGCTTCTAGAAAATTTTAATTTTGTATGTGGCTTGCATTATATTTCTATTGAACAGCACTGTTAATAAATATAACTTGGAACTGAAATTGAACGTCAAAACGTTTAAGCTTTTTTATATTAAATGTTAAAAATTTTCATTTCAAAACTTTTTGCATTTTTCATACTGCAACCCCATCCTTTCTCCTTCCAATATGTATAGTTACTAGGCTTGTAGGGTCATCAATTTCCTCATCCTGCACCTCCCTGCTCAGTTGCTAATTTCTCTGGGGTCAGAAAGGTGCTTGAGAAAGATCTGTAATTGGCAGTCTCCTTAACATTGACTGTGGGGAAAATTTGCCCTTGGTGCAGTGATAGTGCCCACTTGTCAAGGGATCTCTGTATGCACAAATCTAAAAGCTATGTAATTGGTATGTAAGTGAGATATAAGACTTGGAGTTTGTCCTTGAAACATTTCTTCCTTCCAATGTGACTACAGTTTGTCCAACAAGCCTTGTAGGAATGGTTTTGGCGTTTGATGATAAACACTGCCCTCACCCACCCCAATGCTTAGATGTTAAAAGATAGTTATTTGGAGTATCTATTTCATTTTCTCTACTTTCCCCTAAAATTTTTTAGAAATCTACTTTTTCTAAAAATATAAAATCTCTATTGAGACACTTCAAATTTATTCAACAGATCCTGTTGTTTTTGCCTTTGCTGCGTCTGTGTTAGTGATCTATTTTGAACATATTTGACATATTTTTTTCTTAATGAAACAGTACAGTGAATTGACCTAATTTAGGGACGTTGCAGAGAAAAAGCCCAGTTTTCTAGTTATTTGTTACCTCCATGTTGTTATCTTATATATTTGGACACTGTGGATGCTGTATATCATTCACAGAATTAAGAAAGAAATGCTTTGGCTTCTGTCTTCAAGGAGTTTGTACTCAGATTCATTACAGTTTTTGACATGGCATAGAACTCTAGACTAGCTTTGCCTGGCAGGGAGGCATTACATGAAAGAAAGAAATCTGCCTGTAACTATATGAGTGTCGTTAGGCTTTGTGCTTGTGTCCGGCAGTTTCTGATTAGCCTTATCAATAATGTTGGCATTTTCACTCTGTGTTCAAAACATGTCATCCTTGTTCCCTATTAATTGCTCTCTATTACAAGGGCTACCTTTTTCAGTCTTCATGAGATCAAAATCCAGGGAATAATCAAGTTATTTCCTTTCTGTGTCTGTTGCAAGCATGAGGCCATTAGGAAGGACCATGGCCATTGTGACTTCTGAGACTTCTGAGTTCCAAATGATACAAAAGAGACATTTTTTTGAGATAAAGTCTTGCTCTGTCACCCAGGCTGGAGTGCAGTGGCACGATCTTGGCTCATTGCAACATCCACCTCCCAGGTTCAAGCGATTTTCCTGCTTCAGCCTCCCAAGTAGCTGGGATTACAGGCACCTGCCACCACACCCAGCTGATTTTTTGTATTTTTAGTAGAGATGAGGTTTCACTGTGTTAGCAGGTTGGTCTTGATTTCCTGACCTCATGATCCACCATCCTCAGTCTCCCAAAGTGCTGGGATTACAGGCGTAAGCCACCACCCAGACAAAAGAGGTGTTTTTTTTGTTTGTTTGTTTGTTTTTACAGATTCCTTAGCCCCTCCAGGTATGGACATGAGAATCCATTTGGATGGTTTTTAACTTTGTGGGTACTGATCTGGTTGGTTGGGCTGTTTCCCTGAGGAATCTTACTGTCCATGTCTTCTGATTGGTGCCCAGTTAAGGCATGACCAGTGCTTCAGGTTTACTGATTGTTCTTGTTGTGTCCCTGACTCACTACCCATGTAGGTTTTCACAGTGGGAAGAGACAAATCAAGAGGGGTCTTGCAAGCCCACTGGCCCCTGAAGGTTAAATAAAATAAATGCCACTTGGCTATTTAGATATGTTGTAATCAGTGACACCTATTAGGGTTCACTAGGCCCTTGTGTTCTACACACCTAGGTAGATAGGGAGCCCTATAGCAGCTTTTGGTGTGTTGAAGTGTTGGTGGATAAGTAGAACCTAGCTCTTGAGGGGATAAGAATGATCTTATAGAAAAGTTTTCTTCAATAAAAGTCAAATTTTCTGGTATGCTACAACCTTCTAAAATGATAACTTCAAAGACACAGTATTCTGAGTTACATACCCATGCACATATACATACATGTGTCTATATACATTTTAAAGCTTTGAAGTGTATCTCTGCTTTGAAGATCTATGCAGTGTTAAGTGAGTTTGAGGGAGAATGTCTTTACTACCATCTTGATATCATTAGCGATGTAAAATCAATTCTATAAAACATATGGGGAAATGTATGTAATAAATTATTAAAAGTGTAGTTATAGAAAAATCAATACAGGTATACTTAACAAGTGAATGCGGAGATTTTACTTGTCCTAATGTGCTCCCTGAATATTATTATTACTGTAATAGACAATTTATCCAGGGTTTCTAGTTGCAGAGATTTTACTTGTATATATATCCATGTAGCCACCCTCAGAAAACAGTAAGAGAGCAAGTATGGCAAAGAGAAGAACACAAGCAAGCAGATGAACCCATTGATTTGTCGGCTAGTTGACTGGACTTTAGAGCATCTGTTCACCCATTTTTCCTTACAATAAGATTCTGTGTAGAAAAATACTTACTTTTTAAAAAAAGTTGTGTATTTTAATTATGCTTTTCTCTTTCTGATGCTTTATTTTAAAAGAATCGTGTCTGTTTCTGGAAGTATTTTCTAAAATTCTTTTTTTCTCCTTGAAAAAATTTTTCTAATACCTCAAATAAAGCAGGAATTATGATTTCAAGTAAGTCAAAATAGAATAAATACTGTTAAAAAATATCAACCACAAAGTCGACAAAAACAAACAGTGGGGAAAGCGCTCCCATTCAATAAATGGTGCTGTGTTAACTGTCTAGCCATTTGCAGAAGGATGAAACTAGACCCTTACTTTTCACGACTTACAAAAATGAACTCAAGGTGGGCTAAAGATTTAAGTTCAAGACACCAACTATAAAATTCCTTGAAGAAAACCTAGGAAGGTGCCATTCTGGACACGGGCCTTGGCAAAGAACTCGTGACTAAGTCCTCCAAAGCAATTGCAACACAAACAAAAATTGACAAGTGGGACCCAATTAAACTAAAGAGCTTTTGCACAGCAAAAGAAGCAATCTGACAGAGTAAACAGACAGCCCACAGAATAGGAGAAAATATTTGCAAACTATGCATTTGACAAAGGCCTAATATCCAGAATCTATGAGGAACTTAAACAACTTGACAAACAAAAAACAATCCTATTAAAAAATGGGCAAAGGACATGAACATGCACTTCTCGAAAGAAGACATGTAAATAACAAACATATGAAAAAACTGCTCTACATCACTAATCATTACAGAGATGGAAATCAAAACCACCAAATACCATCTCACATCAGTCAGAATGGCTGTAACTAAAAGGACAAAAAACAACAATGCTGGTAAGGCTGTGGGTAAAAGCAAATGCTTATTCATTGTCGGTGGAAATGTAAATTAGTTTAGCCACTGTGGAGAGCAGTTTGGAAATTTCTCAAACAACTAAACTTGCATTCAACCCAGCAATCCCATTACTGGGTATATGCCCAAAGGAAAATAAATCATTTTACTCAAAACACACATGTACTTACATGTTCATTATAGCTATATTCACAATAGCAAAGACATGGAATCAACCTAGGTACCCATCAGTGGTCAGCTGGATAAAGAAAACGTGGTATATATACACCATGGAATACTATGCAGCCATAAGAAAGAATTAAATCATTCTTTGCCACAACATGGATCTAGCTGGAGGCTGTCATCCTAAGTGAACTAATGCAGGAACAGAAAACCAAATACTGTGCATTCTCATTTACAAGTGGGAGATAAACATAGTTCACTCATGAACATAATATTAGGAACAGTAGACACTGGGGACTAATAGAGGGGAATGTGGGGTAAGGGTTGAAAATCTACTTATTGGGTACTGTGCTCACTACTTGTGTGACAAGATTATTCATACCCTAAACTTTAGCACCACACAATATACCTGTGTAATAAACCTGCACATGTACCCCTGATTCTAAAATGAAATTAGAAAGTATAAAAATTTTCCTCCCTAATGTTGCTAAAAAAAAAAAAATTAAAAAAAAAAGTCAATCATTAATTTCATCAGACTTATAAGACAATGAACAAAGACATGTCAAAGATTTATAATCAGGGTTGAAAAAATTAAGACAAAATAAAAAAATCATAAGGTTAAAAATAATGATCTGAACTTTACCTCAAAACCTCTTTTGATCTTAACTGCACAATGGAATGATGTAGTGAATGTGTGATTTTTAGTCTTCTCATCACTCTCTCTTCCTCTGGGAACTCCTCTGTTTTCAGGCCAGAATCACCCAGTAGCTTTGATAACTTTCAAAATCCTTGACTTAGAGTTGGCCTCCTGACATGGACTTGGCCATTTAGTCCTTCCTGGGATATTTACATTTTAAAATTTAGAACTGGTGAGGTGGTCTCTCTGTAGTGGTAGAAGTCATAGGAAGTCATACAGGAGAGAGAGAGAGAGAGAGAGAGAGGGAGAGAGAATGAATGAATGAATAAATAGAGGAAGTAGTCAAGCTCAAGCTGTTTCTGTTGGCTATAGCTCTGCATATTCTACTTATCTTACTGGTTGATTGGATGATCTCTGAATTTCATGAGCTGGTCTAGTTAACGAGATTTGATTTTTTTTAAAATTTCTTTTCTTTTTTTTTTTTAAAGAAAGAAAAAGAGAGGAAAGGAAAGAAAAAAAAGAATATAAGAGAGAAAGAAAGAGGAAGAGAAAGAGGGAGAGAGAACGGGATTCTTGTTCTATTGCCCAGGCTAGAATGCAGTCTAAAAATAGGTATTAAAAACCTCTTTTATGCCAATAATTGTGCTAAACAATGGAGACAGGAAGGAATAACGGATGAAAATAACAAACAAGCAGCCAACCAATATTTTATTTAAACCTGTGAAATGCTATGCAATCGCTGAGGAGTGATTTACTTCCAATTATGTGGTCACTTTTAAAACAGGTGTAATGTGATACTGAGAAAAATGTATGTTTTGTGGATTTGGGGTGGAGAGTTCTGTAAATATTTGTTAATTTTACTTGTTCCAGGTCTGAGTTCAAGTCCTGGATATCCTTGTTAATTTTCTATCTCGTTGATCTGTCTAATATTGACAGTATAATGTTAAAGTCTCCCA